>CARXXK010000002.1:15358683-15392499 GCA_949089665.1 Macrosiphum euphorbiae | reverse complement strand
CTTGCCAAAAAACTTTCGTTAGCCTCTTACAGTCTACCAGAATTTGCATACGCAATGGGAGAAGGTCCGGGCTACACTGCATTAAAATCAGGAGAAATAGTATACCTTATCAAATGCAAACCTGTAGAAGTTGAACTAGATAGAAGCCACAAAGCTTGTTTTCAGGAACTCCCAATAATACACAACAAACAAAAATCATTCATGGCACCAAAAACGCACACCTTACAAAAATATGGTACTGAAATCGACTGCACATTCATACTACCAGCCGGATATTTCATGGAAGATGAATGGATAAGCATGTCACCTCAATACAATGAACTAGGTTCAGGCAAAACACCTCAATTATTAAAACCACAAACAACTTGGACATGGGCATATAAAAGTCCACAACACCTAATGAACGCAGGCTTATACTCAAGCGACATGATTAACGCTTTACAAAAACACCTATTATTTCCTCAAGAAGTTTTTGCAGCTCAAAGCAACCTAGCAAGAGAAACAATGGGCTACAACACTCTTGATCAAGGACTAAAAATAAGACCTTATATCGATGAACAACTCATAAGCAAATTGGTCGAAGAAAAACTAAACAAAATGTGGGGCTGGTTTGTAGGTTTTGGTAATTTTATATCTGGATTATTAGGTGTATTTGTTATATGGAAAATCTTTATGATATGTCTAAACACAACAATCAACATGTCAATCTTATATCAAACTTTTGGATTTAGCTTTAAAGTACTGGCAGGTTTATTTGCAAGCATGACACATTATTTTATGCATAAATCACATACTAAGCTAACAAAATACACAAAATAATGAAAATGAAAATCCAGAGACATACTTATTAGACAATATTACAGAACAACCTATATCACAACCTACACCACAACCTAGACAAATCTATCCATCACTAAATATAAAAAACACACAACACCAAGATCTTAGAAGATCATTATAAATACATAAAGCCTGATAACTAAACATAATCATAATATAATACATAATAATATAACTAAATCATATAAAAAAAATATATAATATAAAATATATCAGAGTCATTAAAATAATTCTTGTACATAAGCACTAACACCATTAAATTTACACTAAATCATAAATGTCATAATTCAGATGGAATATCGTTCAGACCTAATGAAATCAATACAAACAGATCGATATCCAACATCACGAGTCGACAGCAGAACGTACGACACAACAACATTTTGGGGCACAACACAAAACTCAATATTAATCAATTATAAACACACACAAATAAACAACATTGTATTAAATTTGAGCGAAACGAATATAACAAGCAAATTTTCCAATCACAATAATTTTAAAATAAGACAGAATAATAAACATATGATAACAATACATCTCCACAAAGAAATAATAAATAGAACCCACAATATAGAAAATAATAAAATAAAACATGCAATTTATACTGATAATCTAAACAATACTTATATAATATGTTTAAATGAAAACACTTCAGATTATAATTATATAACCAAAATATTACATAATTTAGAAAAAACCACCAAATCACTTAAATTACAAAAGAAAGCTTATTTACGAGCAATATTTCTATCAGAAATATTCATCTGTCTATCATCACAATTATGGCATTTACCAAATTTAAAACCTTCCCACCTATTAGAAAAAATAATTGACATAACTGCACTATCGGCATATTTTATAATGAAGGCAGGACTTCTATGTGACCCAATATTTCTAACCATGACAGGACACCTAGGGAAAGATAAAAGAAAATTTTATAGAATACCTGAATCATCAAGAATGTTCAATTTAGAAAACCAAAACTTATACTATGATACATATTTCAATAAAAATAATTCCAAACAAAATTTCATTTCAAAAAACTACTCAGATAAATTTCATAAAAAAATAACCCTATATTTCAATGACTCATGCATAATAGACCCACAAATCCAAAAAATTGAATGGACAAAAAACATTTATCGAGATCATTATTCACTAAACAACAAAACATACATTGGTCGCTCTATGCTATCATACACATTTTACAACTATGCATTCTTTATTATAAAGGCACCAGAATTAGTTCAATTTCAAAACGCAGTAATACCAAATGAAATGGGTAGAATTTATATCACACATTATAACATTACACCACAAACACTCACATCAAATATACTTATACACACAGCTAGCATCACAAAAAACACAGCTCACAAATCAAAATCAAAAGAATTAAAAAATATATGTAAAAAACTATTATATTTTAAAATTACAGGACTGACAAGATAAAAACAATACAAAATGAATTGCGTTATCATTAATTTACTTTAATCGAAAGAACAACACTAGTACTAATATCCGGGGCAATAGCTAACAGCCACACCGAGTCAAAAACTATTAAATTAAAAGGGCAACCACTACTACTAAGAAAACATCAAAAATCTACAGAAATAACTAAATTACCCAGAGACCAAATAAATATAATAATAAAAACAATAATAAAAATCTTCAAAAATAACCGGAAAAAACAAGAACCAATATTGAATGAATTAAATGAGAGCTTCCTAAAAAAGAATGGCAACCTCAATCCACAATACATAATTAAATATGCTAACTACAATAACAAGAAACCAATTATCGTAACGTGGAATGGGGATACTGACATGGAAATACTAAAAAGGATGGGTATAGACATGCCAGTATTCAACATGACATGTTACGACACTCACAATAATGGGGAATTCTTTTTACAACTAATAAACACTACAAACAATAAAATAGTCATTAAATCAAAGTTAGGATACATAAACAAAAAAGGTAGGCTCACAAACCTAGAGGAAACGCACAAAATAATATGTAAATTATCGCATAATGACACATACATACATGACCCGGTAACAGATGTAAATCTGACCAAATGCATATTTAATCACCTAATGACCAACACAAATACATCCTTAGAATCTCTAATAAATAATCAAAATCAGTAGCTCACTCACAAAAAAAAAACAATTTCACACCAATAATAACAGCAAATAACCAGTTGCATAATAATAAATAAAAATTCTTCTTATTTTTAGCTAACACCAATAAAATGTTGTTCAAACAAAAATCAGACTCTTCAGCACAAAAATATGTCACATACTGCACAGAACTCAACCTAAGCACTGAATGCCCTAAAAAAATATATACAAACCTTATAATAAAATCAAATACATTAAGGAAATTAACAATAATTAACATGGACATCAATAAACTAGATGTGTCACAATGCACTAAATTACAAACCCTTATATGTACAGACAATAACATGAATCAACTAATCACTAATAATGAATTAAGAGCATTAGATTGTGCAAACAATAAGATCATTGATTTAAATCTATCAAACACACTAATCCAATTAACATGTTCAAATAACAAATTAAAAAACCTAATATTAGGATACAGCCTGATAGAAGTACATTGTAACAACAATGAACTAAAAGAATTAAATTTAAATCCAAATTTGAGAACACTAAACTGCAGCAACAATCAATTAACAAATCTCAATTTAAATAGAAATCTGTCAACCCTATATTGCAAAAGAAATTCAATAACAAAAATTGAACTAAATATAAAATTAAACGAAATTCATTGTTCTAATAACTCATTAGAAACAATAATAATCAATGGTTTATTAACTAAATTATCATGTAAACACAATAAAATAAAAAACATAACACTAAATAACTCATTTCCAGACAAAAAAATCTTAATAAAAAAAGATAAACAAGTAATAATAATAGCACAACAAATAAATCTCAAGGAATTCACACCTACCCTAAACGAAGAAACAATATGTCCAATTTGTCTTGAATCTGAAGGACAATTAATAAAAACTGATTGCAATCACACGTTTCATATGAATTGTATTTCACTCATCAAAAATACCAAATGTCCTTGTTGCAGAAGACAAATAGAACAATTGAAGATCAAACATTACCAACTGGAATAAAACAGTTATTTAATAAAAACACACAAACTCATTAAACATAATATAATTTCAACAATAATCAACCAAAAGAAGAATAGAATCTACAAAAATAAAATTTAGTAAAATTATATATTAACAACTTTACTACCTTACTTGAAATAATGCTTGAACACATAAACGTCAAAGAATCCAAAATATCCAACATAATAAATTAAATAAACATAATTCAAATAAACTAACAACACAAATAATAATTAATAAGACAATTCAAAAAAAACACATGCCAGAAATCAGAATTCAGACTAATCATTATAACCACAAAATATAATCAAAAGATACTGAAAAGGAAACACCATGTTGATAACTTCAATCAATTAATTAACACCGGATATAACATCAAATCATTATCAATATCAACTATACAAGTATAACAACATTAGAAAAGTAAATAAAAATAATAAAATGAATTTGTAGATAATAGAATTAATAACAACTATAAATACTAATACTAACACAAAGGGATATATAATATTAAGACACATTAGTACTTACATTAATCATAAAATAGACAATAAAATAAATTTGTAAATACTATAATTAAAGATAATTACAAAGTACAAATAAAAGGGTATATAATATTAAGACTTATTAGTATATTAACTACAAAATAAACAAAAATAAGATAAAAATAAGTACCTATAGATTAATTAATGATTAAACACTAAGAATTATTAGAAAAAAAAAAAAAAAACATAATTTATAACATTAACTGGGAATTTTTATATTAAAAGGGATACTATTTAGCAAAACAATAATCTAAACATCAATCGAATTATTATAATTTTAAGTGTAAATTTACAAAAGGGGATAAAGAATAGGATTTATAAAAATACAAAAAACAAAAATATTCACCTCATAAGTAGTAATAACTATTACAAATTATCAATTATAATCAATAATTTAAGGAAAGTAAGACTTAATCACATACATGATTAAATAAGTACAATTTAATCAAAACAAGGGAAACACTATTAAATTAAAAAATTCTTTAAAGGGAACTTATATCAAATAACGGGATAACTACCTAAAAAAAAAAAAAAAAAAAAAAAAAAAACATATTCATCACCTATATAGTAGTTTATAAAAATAATCAATATAAAGTTATAAAATCATAACACAATATGGCTGGGTTTGGAACAACATTCTATACTTATAAATACAACGAAAATATGATCAACAAATACCTCGATCTAATTACAACGCAATCAACACTCAAAATACATGCCTTCAATGTTGATTTTATTGACAAATATCTAAATGATGGAATGCGTGAAACAAAGGTATGGACGAAAATTCCAGTATTAAATACCAAAATAATACTATTCCCAATACACATCAAAGAAGAATGGGCACTGATAGTTATATTTACAAAAATAAAAACTATCGCTTGTTATTATAACAAGAACCTCAATTATGAATTTGAAATGGCAGTCATAAAAAAATTCTTAATCAGCCGGCAAACAATTATCGGACATCATCCATCGAAATGGAAATCAATTTACTTCCACATTCCAAAACAATCAAGTTCGCACAATTCTGGACCATGGATATTACATTTAGCAAAATGTATATCATTCAACAATACCAACATCCAACACAATTACATGCCGGTAATCAGGAAAACACAATATAAAGAATTATTAATGATGGACCAAATCATAATCAACGCCGTTGAAGTATTCAAGACCCCTCCCACAGTAACCACCAATGACACGGTTCAATAAAAAAAAAAAATGTCGACCACGCAAATCAATCATGGATTCAACGGACAATGGATTAGCCTCATCAACAACCAACATCACGGAGTCAAATAAGGCCACAGCAGTCTCGTCAGCAAGTCAACCAACAAACATCAACAATCAACGTCACGGATTCAACCAAGAGAGCAGCACATTCCAACCCATGCACCAACATCAACACCAACCACATTGTCAATAATAAAAACAAAATTTGGTAAGTAAAAAAAAAAAACCCTCCCAAAAAAAAAAAAAAAAAAAAACAATCAAATTTTATTTCCGTACACAAAGTAAATTAAGTAAAAAAAAACACTCCAAAAAAAAAAAAAACAATCAAATTTTATTTCCATACACAAAGTAAATTAAGTAAAAAAAAAACACAAAAAAAAAAAAAACAATCAAATTTTATTTCGGTACACAAAGTAAATTTAAATTTAGAAAAAAAAAAAAGGGGAACTATACAACCTATCAAAAAAAAAACACACAATTTAATAATTAATCAAATATTATATTCATTGTTTTACCAACCATAGCAAATACTCATATTATATTTAAGAATTTTCATATTATATAAATTATACATTAAGATATACACGGAATATTCAACTTTTAAATGTATAACATCAGTTCATCGTGGGGACACGATGAAATTCGAATTTCCGTGCAATTTGTAATATATAAATAATACAAGTCTTGTTAATAATAAAAAGGTAAAAAGGGACTTCCAATATGAGTATAAGTACTTGGGTGTGGCACATATAATGCAATTAAATCGGCCACATATAAACGATTAATATTATAATATAATTCTCATATAAGTAGATCACATAAAATATAATAAGACGTTGTGCAACAACAATTAAATACACAGCACATTACAATAATTGAACCCCATCATCTAAAACATGATGACACAACAATTAATATGTACACCAAAATCAATCACATAATATAAAAATAATTGAATAATCACATCCCGAATTATACAGGTAATGATGTAACAACAATTAGAATATACATCAAAATCTCCCCAAATTATATAAAACACACACACACATACATATAGGATAGAATAGTTCACAAGACGCATCCATACACACCGTAATAAAACAATACGAATACACTACAAAGAATAGTTACACCCTATACACGGATAGTGATGCTGCGACATGCGACGACAATTATGATACGCTCATATAAGTAACGCCCACACCAAAGACACAACAGCAGACAGATCAGAGACGGCGTTCAAGGAGCGGAGCGAAGAGAAGAGGATTGACCAATGTCGCAGTGTCATCATATAGCCACATAGCCGCAATACCATTTTTTCTACGCCACACATATACACATAAATCATTTTTTCATCTATTCACCAAGTTTTAACTTAACTTATATTTTACACTCGCGTCTCACAAATATCCAAACACCTAAGTGCTAACTCATATTGTTACGTTCATATTTTTACATTTATAACTGAATCAAATACGTGTTAACTTTATTAAATTCCTTTCCATATTATTCTTATTTCCAACATAAAAAAAAATCCATACTTCAATTCAACCTAAAATCATCAATAAAAGAGGTAATAAATAACGTGCATCTAATCCACAACTCGAGAGTCACAGAAGACAAGCACATTCATATCCAAACAAGGTAAGTGCACACATATTATGATTAAAGCATGTACTTAAATAATACACACATATATACATAATAACATTTAGTAAAGGGAAATTCTATAAGATAAATTAGAGGCTGAACATATTAAAGATAATCACACCCCACCAAATAAATAAAAACGTAAGATTCATTCTCGTGCCATCGGGCATTATATCTCTCTCTCTAATAATACAGCCCCTAAACCTCTATTCTTATATTTTACCCATTACATAAAAATCTCAAATAAATTTAACAGTTGGTCCCTTTTCGAACAGTCAATGTTTCTTTATCTAAATTATGATAATAAGATAACCGTCCGAAAAAAAAAAAATTAAACGTGTTGTTGATAACAGATAGTAAACAAAAATCATTTTTTTATTTGAGTACAGATTTGTATTATATGTTTGGTTGTAGTTATTTTGATTTATACCAAAAATTGTATAGTTTTTAAAAAAATAGAGATAATTTGTATACCTACTTATTATAATATGACCACATATAATACTAAATACATCCTGATGAAATGACTAAAATATTTAACAACATTTATTTGTAATAATTTATTGACAACAACTTAATAAATACCATTTAAATATTTGTAATATTAGGTATTATTATGTCCAATCTACAACTTACATTCTCCTAGGAAATTTTTTAATAAAATCAGTCAGTATTATCATGAGTAAACGTCCTACCGGACAGTATAGTATAAAATATCTCAAACTTGGGCGGCTTGCACTTTTGAAATCGGCATGAATGGTTACCGAGTAGCTGACGATTATCTCAGATATGAACAATAATAAAATTATACATTCGTTTATTGTACAAAATATTATCTGTGACGATTATGATTATTTTACTATGAAAAGATAGAGGTAATAGTGTTTATACTTCTTTACTATCTATGCTATCTATAGACTATATTATATAAAATACTATAGCTACTAGAATATATACAACTACTGTATTATTATAAATATTAATAAGAAAGTCGACGAACTAACCTGAGTGGATAGATTTCAATGAAGATTTATTCTTTTTTGTATCTCCTTTTTTACTAGATAATTAATAATAAAATAATAAATAATAATAAAATGTCCATTCTATAAAACAGATATTAGACAAGGTAATTATTTATGTACCTAATATTAAATGTTTTATAACAGGTTGTGATTAAATTGTGTGTAGAAAACGGTTGTTTTGTTGAATTCATTTAGGAATTATTATGGTAAAAAAATAATGTAAATTGGCTTTTTTACTAGGTATATTGGACATTGGTGTTGACGTAAATTCCAACCGTCATCTATCGGGTCCGAATGATTTTTTAAATCTGTAGAGTACTCGACAAATTGTTGGTGTGACATTCTCATGATTTGTGTATCCACAACAATAATAATATAAGATGAACACACCAATTCGAATTCAATAAACTTTGTAGAAAACTTAAATCATATTATTACATAGTTCGGTTTCACTCTGGTCGGACGAGCTCGTTCAATACGTCTTGTCGATAAAACTAAATACGGTCTGTCGTCGATATAGTCGATATAGTTATACAACGCATTATGACAATTTGCGAGGTACAAATGTATGATGAAATCTAATTCCAAGAATAAAAATCCACGATGAATTTTATAATAAATATTAGTTAATACCTACATCGAAATCCCGGTGTCACGGACAGTGGTTATCACTATATTTTATCAGTCGACATTGGAATGATACCACAGAATATTTACACCACAGATTTCTGTATAGTACTAGATAGCGAACTCCCGCCATGATTTGAAGCTTCAACGTCGGTTGGCAATTGTATGGTATTTCATATGACAAATAAGATGTTATTATGATCTATTTTTTGTCGTATTTTATTATTCCTAAACATGTTGTTTGAAAAAAAAATATTTCATATAAGTCATTTTACATTTACTATTTTATTTGAAGATTAAAAAAAATATTATTCCTAATACATTTTGTATAATAAATGAAATGTTTCGCCAACCGACAAAATGGCGGCAGTCCACAGCTGAGCTTCACTTGTAACAATGTAAATTGTATAGGAGTTCCTTATCTAGTGTAGTATAGAAGTCTGTGACTTACACCTTTTATTATCTATACCTAATTCATTATCTGCGGATGATACGCATACCACGGCTCTAACGTCGAACCATAGATATAATATAATATTTTAATATTATATAATATTAATATATTACCTATGCGCCGAACCCGCACGACAGAATATCGTGTAACCGTGCTCAGCACTACCGACTGAAAGACATTGAACTCGGTGCCGGGCACTGTGGTCAGCGCTAAGCCGGTGGCCGGTGGCACTGGTTAGGTATATCGTATGCCGTTTTTCGGGGTGCCGTGGCCGTTTTGGATTGTCGGTTAGCCCACAAATAATATTAAGTTAACAGGGGCTCATACTACTCATAGCGGCGTCGACGGAGACGGCGGCGAAATTGTACTGCACGGCGGTGTTACGCGTTCCGCCAGAACGTGACGACGGCGAAGAGTATAGCCGACTAGAATCCTGGTACCCAATACAATATTTTGAAGACTGAATTCATTCACTAAACAATATTATATACCAAAAACATATTATAACTATATACATACATATTATTACTATATCATATTATATCATATGATATAGTAATAATATTAATAACAATATCATCAAAATAAAAAAAGTTGCTCTGCTGTACAGTAGGTTACAAGTGGGTATTAAATACACGGATATATTACATGGATGGTATTAAATTTTAATTCAATAATAAAATATCATTGTATAAGAAAAACGATTCTAATCGGAGACTGTATGTCAATCTAGGTATAACACATATTAAATACTCATCTACGTATGGTATTAAAAAATTCGGTGTTTCCGAATTGCGGACAAAGTGACAAAAACCATGTGAGTTGTGTACGAAATCTAAAAAGGTAACATACGAATTGCGGACACAAATATAAGATACTAATTGCGGACGAATTTCCTATTATTATTTTTGATATAGCGATCGTGGACGTTGGTAAATTACTATTTGATATTAAAGATTCAGATTGTGCCGGTGCTTTTGAAACCGCTACCTATGTTTAATCAGTTTATCGACAACCATACTGGCTTGCTGTTCGTTTGATGTTCGTTTATTTTCTGTATAAAAATGCATACTGAAAAACTTAAAGAATTACATGTGATTTACGGGTTTAAGTTCCGTTTTCATCGCATAATAAAAAATGAAATTCAACGGTGGGCGTGTATACAAATAAAAGGTGTAATGCATTTTTACAATTTAATCACCCTAATGAACATCAATTGATCGAGGCCTTAAATGAAGTACAGACTAGTAGCTATATAAAAATGAATTGTTCTGCTGTACGAAATTTAAAACGAGCAAAAAAAACTATTGATAAGGAGGCATTTATTAGCAAACAAATGTTGTAATATTCACGTGGTGAAATCAGTAGAATATCATATATACAGGCCTTTTCAGAAAATTTTTTTACCACAAGATCTATAAAAACAATGACGATAATCTATAAATATTTTATAAACAATTTTTTCCATTAAATTAAAACAATAAATAATTCAACAACATTTTAAAAATAACGATTGCTCTTTTGCAAGACACAAATATTTTTAACCCCGCCTATCAATTTTTTTGGTAGATTGTCCTAAGTCCTGAAAAAGTGGTGAAAGGAAATATTTGTGTCCACAACTAACGTGGTTTTTATTAAAAAAACCTCTGTACGCAATTAGTATTATGACAACGAAACTCGTGTCCGCAATTGTTATGTTATAATTCCTGACCGGAATAATTCGTCCGCAACTAGTATGTGTCCAAAAAATTAAAATGTAATAGGTATCTATAATAAATTCCAAATTAATGATATCCCAATATCACAATATCCATTAGGAGGTACTTATAACGCTTTATACATCAACAACAAACAGTGATACTATCATAGATATATAATAGTATACTTTAGAAGTTTCAATAAGTACCCTCGAATAATATTATACAATCACAACAAAATAACTAAAATAATTATTCTAGGTTTTTTTATTATGTAATTTCGTCCAAATTTGAACTTAAAATGACTATAAAAATAAACTGTGCTTATGTATTTTTTAGATTTCTTGTTAACAGAATTAACTATTTCCTTGGAATCTTGTTTTAAATTTTCAATCCTTAGATATAAAAGTTGAACATTTTATAAATTATTAACTACAAAATAATTATTTAATTTTAAATTTGATACATTTTTTCAAAATTCGATCTTTAAATGCTTATAAAAAAAAATTGTGAACATGTATTTTAAATATTTTTCAGCTGATATTGTATAACAATATATAAGGAGCCTTGTATTTAATTTTTACACTTTTTGGACCAATAGATAAAACTTTATTGATAAAAAAATAATAAAAAAATTTAAAACTGACAATGCCCTTAAACAGCTCAAAACAAGTCGAAATATTTTGAAAATGTTATCACTTATAAGAATCGATAAATTAAACATTCAGTGAAGTTTTTATGTATCTACAGTTATTCGTTTTTGAATTACAACCAAATAAGGAAATAACTATATGAGAAATCGAGTGAATATCCAATAATGTCAAAATTTGAATTTCAAACACTCCTAAAAATTTAGTTTGACTTTGTAAACTACATTTTTTTTTGATAAAAGTAGAAAAACTAATAAGGAATCTTGTATTACATTTTCATATCTAAGATTTAAAAAGAAAAAACTTTTTGATTTCTCAACTGAAAATAATTTGCTAATTTTCGTGATTTTTCCGTATTTTGTTAAGATTTGAACTTTAAATGCTTATAAAAAAATAGTGAATAAATATTTTTAATCTTTTTCAACTGCTATTGTAACAATATAGTAGGAGCCTTGTATTAAACTTTCAAGCTTTTTTACCCAACAAATAAAGTTTTATTGACATTCATAGGAAAAAAACTAAAAAAATGGAAACTGAAAATGTCCGTAACGAGCTCAAAAGTCAGTCAAAATTTCATGTACATGGTCATTTGTTTAAGAGTCGCACCGAAAACCAAAATTGGTTTTCTCAAAAACAGATTTTGCTTAAAAATTCCTTAATTTGTATGTTGTTTTTTCCGGCGCTTGTGAAACTTATTTTGAATTTTAAAATTTGCCCTGCCGAATGTACCAACTAGATTCCCTTTCCCATCGAACAAGATACTATTAAAGAAAGTCTAAGCAGTTTTACTGCCCCAAACCGTGATGACAGACACAAAAAAAAAAAAAAAATTTTAATAAAAAAAAAAAAAATTAACACACATTGTAAAATCAATACATTCATCGTTCCACTCAGTCTAAAATAATTAATTTTCTTTCTTTTGAGTTATTTATAATATACAGTATGGTTAGAAATACTTTGTCATTCATAATAATACTATCGGCCCTTAATCAGTATTAGATTTTTTGTGTCTGTGTACACGATAAGTAGTCGAAATAATGCTTCGATTTTCAACTTCAGTATCTTGTACGATTGGAAAGTGAATCTAGTTGGTGCATTCGGGATTTTTTTATAAACATATAAAGTTCAAAAATTGACAAAATATGGAAAAATCACGAAAATTAGCAAATTATTTTGAATTAAGAATTCGTAAAAATTTTTCTTTTTAAATCTAAGATTATAATATTTTAACTCTTTTTGAGCTGTTTACGGACATTTTCAGTTTTCAATTTTTTTAGTTTTTTTTTCTATAAATATCAATAAAGTTTTATCTGTTGGGCCAAAAAGTGTAAAAACTTAATACAAGGCTCCTGATAGATTGTTACAATAGCTATTGAAAAATTTTAAAAATATATAGGCACAATTTTTTTTTATAAGCATTTAAAGATCGAATTTTGACAACATTTATCAAAATCTCGAAAATTATCAATCATTGTAATTAATAAATTATAAAATGTTCAGTTTTTATAGCTAAGGATTGCAAATTTTAAACAAAGGTTCTCATAAATAGTTCATACTGTAACCAAAATATCTAAAAAATATATGAACACAGTTATTTTTTACAGACATTTTATATTCAAATTTGGACGAAATTACATAATAAAAAACCTAGAATAACTATTTTAGTTATTTTGTTGTGATTGTATAATATTTTTCGTGGGTACTTGAAACTTCTAAAGTATACTACTATATATCTATGATAGTATCAGGGTTTGATGTTGGTGTATAACGCGTTATAAGTACCTAATGGATATTGTGATATGATTAATTTGGAATTATTAGTCATTTTTATACCATATTATAGATATAGTCTTATACCTAGAAGGACATACCGTCTCCGCTCAGAATCGTTTTTCTTATACAATGATATAATATCATTGAATTCAAATGTAATACCATCCATTATACAGTGACCCACTTGTAACCTACTGTACAGTAGAGCGACACCCACTTGCTCACCTTTTTTTCTACTTGATTATTAATTTATATATAAATGTATAAAATGTCTATACATTTATATAAAAAATAATTAATTTTTTTTGTACAAACTAATCAAACGATTGCAAAATATGTAGGATAGGCAAATTAAACCCATACCAAATTAAACAACTTGATACAACACGACATGTCGACATAATAATATATTATATTAAAAATATATCTTGTTCAGGATAACCTGCATTTTACAATGCAGTGATTTTTGTAAATTATAATCAACAAAACCTATTTAAAAACATAAGCATTGTGTATTAATTTTGTGTACCATTTCTTATTAAAAAAGCTATATTATTTGTGTATAATAATTTAACATATTTTGTAGAAATTGTTCATAATAAATATAGCTGTAAACTAAATAAAAATAAATATTTAAAACATGATGAAGATTTAATTGGGTGACAACCAACCAAATAAACTAAGACTCTTACTATTTGTATTCTTGGATATTTTGGTATTCTAAAATGTTTTATTAGGGATTAGGAATTCTAAAAACAGTGACTAAAGAAAAATAAAATGTATAATTTCGCGGTTTTGGTCAAATAATACTCAATATTATCATTAGCGTTTGTTATATTATATTGTAAGAATTAATTATTTTCGTCAAAAATGTCTACAGGTCGATCCTATGAAAAATCAATTATTTTGTTTGATACAATCTTATTAATGATTTTGCAATGCTTTCTTGTTAAATTGAGTTTATTAAAATTATTGTACTTCAATATTTCGTTGAGTTTAATATTGATAATTTTACAGTTCATGTTTTTAGGCATTTTTATTTTAAGTTCTCTGAAATTTCTGAAGCCGTATTCATCATTAAGTATTGCAAATAAAATATTTTAAACAAATATGTTTAGTTGCAATTTTGATAATCATTATTTTATTAATTTATTAGGTTTGTTGGATTGTCACGTCTGGTACACGTGTTAATCGATGCATTGTTAATTGTCCTGTAACAATACAGGATGTCCCTCGAGGATTTATCCATTGTGATATATCCTGAGATAATAAATTTGTCATAAATCTGTTTTTTTTTTTTTATTAGACTTGCAGAGACAGGGACTACTCGTATTTTATTTTTTAATTTAATTAAATTGTTTGGTAAAAAAGTTAAAAAAGTTATTTTTTTTATTTTGTATTATGAAACAATTGGAGATAGCCATTTTATAGAGTTTTATTTTTCATTAATTTCATGATCTTTAATGATTTTCTTTAGTTTGTTGGTAAAACTGGTTTTTAGCGGCCTCTACAGACTACAGCTAATGGGTATATCCTCACGGGATATCTTGTATAGGACAGAAAAAGTTGTAGACAACCTGTATACAAGTTTTTGGAGTCATTGAGATCGCTTAGTGGTTTCTTTTTCTTTATTCTTGGCGTGTGTGTGAATATTATTATTTCACTACAGTTTGTTATTATGTGTGTAAACTGTAATGTGTATAATGCAGGGCTTTCAAACATTATAATAACGTTATATTTGACAAATAACGATTGAAATTTGTAAACGTAATTATAACAGAAAGCGATGATCAAAAATAATTAAATACCGCAAAACAAAGCACAACGAATAACAAAATATATTATAATATATCATTAAACAAACGATATAGCAAAACGTAATTTAAGGAATATCATCAAACGAAAATTAACGCAAAACTCAATTTACAGAATATCATTAAACAAAAAATAACGCAAAACAAAATTATTTTAAAATTTAAAATCTATTTATTTAAAAGTCAGGTATATTGGTTTCGTAGAAATATATTTTATTACAATATGCTATTTATTTTTCTCTTAGAAAAAAATCTAAGAATTGATTATATTATATTCAGTATCCGGGACATTCCCTACCAGCATTTTTTTGTAGTAATTGATAACTTTTAAATAGAATTGCCAATAGCAATTATTATTATTATTATTAATAATGATTAATGATGCCCCGATAATTGCGCTGTAGAAGTATAAATTATAGAGTATAGACTTATTTTGTATTCACTCTGTACTTTGTCTACTCTGTAGTCTGTACTACTGTGGTCCTCTTGTATGTTAACTAGTTAAAGTATAATATACTGTTGTTAAAACATCCATTTTATCTATATTAGCTACATATTAAAAAAATAACGCAATCATGGCTAGAACAATTTCTAACCCAGTACTGAACTTGCAAAGGTTTGCATTAACTTGTTAAAAAGTTATTTTTTTTTAACTTTTTAACTTAACTAGTTAATTATTTTTGTTATAGATTATTAACTTATTCAGTTAAAATTTCCCACGTAATTATATAAAATACCTAGATGTTAGGTGTATAGAATACCATTTATACCAATATTAAATATTAATAAAATAATAAATTATAATTTTCTGGTAACGATGTTGAAAAAAGTTAAGTAGTAAATTACTTACTGGATTGTTGGAAAAGTTAGGTAAAATGATAAACACAAAAATAGGGTAACGTTTTAATTCTGGATAACGATGAACTCAAAAATTGTGTAACTTTTTAATTGTAAATAACGTAAGACGGAATTTTCTTTTTCAAATGCAAACCCTGGTATAATGTGTCATGTGTGTAATAAATATATAATATGTATAATATATCTATATAAAATATTTTATTAATAATATGTTCTTAATGCACTTAACTGATTGTAACTGCTGCTGTGTTCGATATTATACTATTGTAACTGAGATGTCTTAATGGGGGTCGAGTTTGATGATCGGTCTCACTATAATATGCTTAATATAATTAAATTTGTATCGGTTTAATTTAATGTGTTGTATTACACGAATACGTACTATGTCCACTGGTCAGTTAATAATATGTAGATATGTTGATTATTAGTAATCTGATAGTAATATTATTACACGCTATTGGTTTAACAT
The DNA here is from genome assembly GCA_949089665.1 of Macrosiphum euphorbiae. Lineage (NCBI taxonomy): Eukaryota > Metazoa > Arthropoda > Insecta > Hemiptera > Aphididae > Macrosiphum > Macrosiphum euphorbiae. The sequence goes on along the minus strand of CARXXK010000002.1, from coordinate 15,375,698 downwards.
CCCTAATGATTAAAATTATGATTTTACATAATATTATAATATAGTACTGTGTATTTGACTTAAGTTATTCAATTATATGTAACACTAAATCACATGAGCCTGCCGTGAAATCAATTAAGGTACCAAATTCCAAACTTAGGTATTTAGAAATCCAGACACTAATTACTTACTTCAACGTTTGTAGAATTTTTAGTAAATGTAAAATGATACTTATATCTTATTAGTGTAACATACTAGCATAGCATTATTAAAGTAGTACTAAACTGGATTAACTTAATATTTCACTATAGTAGGTATTCATATAATTCAAATTAAACGAGTTAATTAATAATAATATTATTCTAAACAATAATGCTACTTACAAATACGATTTTCAAATTAAATTATGCTGTAATGAATACTAACATTTTAAAGTTTAGATGGGGGACGGAGTGGCCGAGCGGACCAAGGCGCGCGTCGATTGTGAGGTACCACGGCGGCACTTCTCTTCGGGCAGTCACGGTATCTGGAGAGCAGTGTTCGGACTTATCTAGATAATTATTTGTTCATATTTTATCTTATCTAGATAAATAGTTACAAGGTATCTAAACGTTTATCTTATATATTTTTTTTACTAATCTAAATAAATTTATCTAGATACATTTTTTTTATTGATAAAAATCGTGAGATTGTACAAAGGCATTTTTAAATATTTATACAGATTCTCAAACAAAGTTTATGGTTTATAAATAATGTAATTATTTTTATTTATATTATTATTATGTTCCTAGTGCCAAACTAAAATATACCTAAATTTAAAACCATTTAAAAGTTTTTTTTTTTTTTTTTATCTAGATAAAAAAGTATTTATCTATATCTTTATCTTTATCTAAATAAATATGAGTTAAGTTATCTTTTATATCTATATAGATACATTTGAGTTGCATTATCTTTATCTTTATCTAGATAAAAAAATACTTCTAATCCGAACACTGATAGTTGTGTTTAAACCTACAGTACCTTAATGGCCTAAGTTGCGGCAGGTTAACAAAAAAAAAAAAAGTTTAGATAATATAAGTGTAAACTGTAAATTGTGTACATTTGATATGAAAAAAAAGAAACAACCAATAATTGGTTAATAATATTAAAAATAGATAATCCTACGACCATACTCAGTGTATCTATATTTGAACACACCACAAATATCCGTTGAAAACAGCAAAACCAATTATGGACCGGCGTAGATTATGTTTAATGATGTTTTTACAATATTATAAGACACTGTGCTACTGTTGTGTTGTGTTTATGGTAAATTTGAAATGACACTTAAATGAATACGTTTTTATGTCTAGAATAGAGACTTCAGTGAGGACTTATTATTCATACATATTTTACACAGATGTTATTAGCAGTTCTTACATAGTGTGTGTTGACCAAAAACACAGTGCTTAGCATTCAAACGATCAAATAGTATACAAAACATTATACTAATAAGTTTGGTATAAATATAAGATATTATATTACAAAATCAATTGAGCAAAACAGATGTGATGTCATATTAAATATTCAAACATATTTTAAAAGGAACTTTTCCATTCCATTTAAATGGATTTTGTTGTATATAGGACATATGTAACTATAATGTTAATAATATTTTAAGCTATTATGTTTATTAACACACTTAAAAATATATTCAATATCATACATTATAACTTATACAATGCAATATCTAGATTTAAATACAATAAAATGCATTACATTTTAAGTTGGATAGATTATTATTATGTTTATGCTGATGATAGGAAATAATGTTTTTAAATCTGAGCAAAGCAATAAATGTATTGATTTTTCAATGATATGGTTCTTTTTTATTTTTTTCTATGATATGCAAGGTAGTCAAAATAATGCTTTAATTATAAACTTTGAGGGCGGTTTCTGATAGAAAATTGGATTTAGCTGGTACTTTTGAGAGGTTGAATATTGAAATATATAAACTCTCAGTACTTTTAAAGTCTCAGGAAAAAAAAAAAGAAAAACAATAAGGAAAAACAAAATTTTACAAAAAACCAGTTTTTGACAAAAAGTTGAGATAACCGTATATACTTGACAATTTTACAAAACTAGTATTTTCTATACATTATATAATATTATAAAATTTTCAAAATATTTTTTTTTTAAATATCGATGTCGAATTTCGTTCTATGAGAAAATTAAATAATTTAAGCTCTTTTTTTATATATATTTTTCAAAAAATTAAAAATACATTATCCAAATACTTTTTAGCTAAAAAATCGTCAAAGTTGCAATAACTTGCAAATTATTTTGTACTTTGATATTCATAAAAAATTTTCATTCTATATCTACCTTTAACAAAAAAAAAACAAAATTTACAGGAAATTCACATTAGTTTAGTAAGAGTGTTTGGATTTAAAATTTTTACGAAATTGAATATTTACAATTAAAATTACAGTTTTTCATCAAATAACGATTTTCTTATTTACTTTTAATTAAAAAACAAATAATGCAGATATTTTAAACTATTACCAAATGTTTTTTATCATTTTACTTTTTTAGCTATTTAAATTTGACTATTTTTTTTGTTTTTTATAAATATCATAAAAAAATTGTCAAAACACTTAGAAATGTAGTACAATATTCATCATACATTAGCATTATAGTAATTTAAAAATATTAGTGATTCATAGGTAGGCAAAATTTTTCTTTGAAAGCATTTAAAGTTCATATTTTGTCAAAAATACGAACAATTGCAAAAAATGTTGTAGTAAAAGTAAAAATGTATAAAACATGGGTATATATTTTATCATACAGTTTAATTAAAAATTTGAAATTAAAAAAACATAAAAAGTTTGATAGCAAAATGTAAATTAAAAATAATCTAAACTCTGAAGTAATACTTATGGATACGATATTTCTCTATACAATTTGGCTTTTAATTATAATTCAAACAATTAGATTTTTCACTTGATTATCCAGACAACAAAAAAACCAAACTTAAAACTTGCAATTAATAATTTAATTATTTTTCTTTATCGTGGTTGATAAAATACTTAGATATTATTATAGCGAAAAATCTAAATCTTAGTAAAGAGGACGCTACCCATATATTTGTTGTCTCTGTCTTACATAGCAAATTGTCGTTCACTAGTTTCAATAGTATGCTGTTAGTTTTGATACTAGAGTGTATTGACTTATTATGACATGTTTAGATGTTATTAAGCGTTGGCTCTTATTCGATATTTTAATTTTCAAGCGAGATATGAGCATTTTCAATTTTTTATATTTCACATACACATATCTTTCTTGAAAATGAAAATATTGAAAAATCGCCAAAACTTGAGCACAGATAATATTCTTACCTAAAAGTATGATAATAGGTCAATTCACTCTTATATTAAAACTAACAACACACTATTTGAACTAGCCAATGGAAATTTTCTATGTCGTGCGTGTGTAAGACGGAGACAACAAATGCATGGGCAGCTTCCTGTTAACTAGTAATAATATGAAATATCATTACTACAAAACAAATGCAATCAACGAATCTACATACCTACTTAAATTCGAAAAATTTGCTAAAGCTACAATACTAGCTCAAAAAGAGTCAAAATATATCGAAAATGTTTATGGAAAATGCTAATAAATATATTTGGTGAAAATTTCAAGGGTCTAAGTTTATTAATTTTGTAGTTACACCAACAAAGTAAAATTAAATTTTCAAAAATAGTTTTGTGGAAAATTACCACTTAATTCACTTTTTTTTTTTCTTTTTTTTGGCGTTTTAGGGGAATACTTAGAATTTTTAATTTTGGCCTCCTAAATATACCAACTAAATTCACTTTCATATCAAAAAATATGCTGATCTCGAAAATCAATAGGAGCAATTTTACTAACCAAAATGCTGATGACAGATAGAAAAAAAAACACACACATCATTATAAATCAATAGATCGGTACATTATTTCGCTAAGCTCGGAATCTAAAATATTTAGATTTATTTGTTGATCACTCTTTCGTTACCACTAAATTGATTGAAAACTAACACTATCAAACACAACCATTTTCCAAACTTAAAAATTATTAGCATCAATACTATTCAGAAACTCTCATTTTTTACAGTTTTAGCTATGATGACTTTGGAGTTTATAATTACTGATGCAATTCCATATTAAAGTGTTTTGACTTTTGGTTTCACCACTTAGGTAAAACTTTATTTTTTCATTTCAGTTTTTGAGTTAATTGTTTTTAAACCTCTTACAACATTTTAAAATGTTCAGCTGTCCTATTTTTAAATGATTATCAAACTGTTTTTTTTTCAATTAAACACTATTTAATACCTAAAATACAATAAAACTCAATAATTTTCCCAATTATAATGTTACTATAGGTGCTACTGAGCTAGCTTATTATAATTTATAATGATATATTTAAATTAATCTAGCTACCAATCTTTGATATAGTTCCCAAGTAAAGTGTAACTAAACCATTTCATTATATATTTCTAGAAATAATATCGTGACTTAAGTTATATTTAACTATTTAATACAAACTAAAATCTACTTTTAGCTTAAACGTTGCCAAAGAACACCATTCGCGTTGTATTGTATTCTTATATAAACTAAATAATGCATTTAAATTAAATGAAATCTAAAATAGTTATTAATTACATTTTTAATATAGACATTATAATTGAATAATACAAAACATATTTTTCGAAGCATTAAACAATTTTAAGGTATTTATATGTATATATATAAAACAAATAATTTCTGAATTTCAGAATTGTGTATAATAATATTATAAGTGTAAACAATAAACATTTTAACCGATCCCTGCCATTTACATAAATTACATCTAAAGGAGATTCGAAAAATCTTCTATAAAAAGAAGGGGTCGTCCCCGAAACTTAAATCACTGCAGCATCGCCGGAATAAAAATACAGTCTTATAATCAAAGCATCAGCAGCCCAGAGAGATCGCTAAACACCATTTTATAGACATTAATTTTATTTTACGGTGTCCGGAAAGAGTCCACCCTATTCACTATAACGTTGTTCGAAATGATCACAAAGAACTTACTGTGATTACGTACTCAAATTAATAATAATAATATAATATCACGACGGTACGCTATTCTTTCGCCGTTGCAATAACCATATTCTCATATTCTCGGCCCGGCCATTACTGTATTATATTATTATTACTTATTTTTCTCGAAATACGCCACCACTGAAACAATGATAATAATAATGGTGATGGTGATGATGATTTTGTTATTATTGTTATTATTATAACTTCGCGCAACCCAGTTATATACACACCACCGTCGAATACACCGGAAGAGTGATCTTGTGGGGATTAAGTATGTTTATATATTGTATACGAGTACAACTGCGTGGCGTGGTTATTATGATGCGATGAACCAACGCGTTTATCTCCGCATGTGAGGGTAAAGGAAAAGTTTAATTTCGATTCTTCTACTCCCGGTTCTTTTATGTTCTACGCGCCTCTGCTCTCGTTTTAAAAATTGTTTTTTTCTCATTTTTTATAATATAACCGGACAATAATGACCACAAAACGATGATTAAAGAGCATTCACATAAATTATAATAATATCGTATAAAATGGTTGTAAAACGTTCGGGTCATGCATATAATAATAATAAAAAAATAAATTGTATAGAGGACTTGCCGACTACAATAATATTATGTGACGTATAACGATGTTGGCGATTAAAAATCAACTGCGCCTGCACGTGACGGTACGACCACGACGTTATTCGTTCGAGACGAAATTCGTGGCATGTATGTGTTAATATAATATATTGTTATGGTGACTTGATAATATTATATACTTTTGAAAATTATAATATTCTATAATTCCAAACGTACGAGTGCACAATATTAGTATAATTTGAAGAGTACATATAAATGTACAGAAAACACGACGTTTTTTACTCCACCAAGGGCCCGTATTACAATATCTAAACCAAGGTTAAACCACCGAATTCAGCCGGTTAAATCAGTGGGTTAAGTGTAACCCAGGCTTAAACTATGATTGTAAACCGTGAACTAAGTAATATTATACTCTTATATACCTCCACATTATAATTTTTTTTTATTTTTTTATAATATTTATGTTATAATAATATCAGTTATTGATGAGGCATCTGCCAAAGACTATTCAATATTGATACACACAACTTCCTAAATACAATTTAATATTAACTAATCACATTTGGCAATGAACGGTAGAATTACATAGTTGGGATACATCATACATGATGGCATGATGCATATCAGGACGTCAGGTGGTCCAACTTTTGGTAATTGGAAAACCAATACAAACATTTATTTCAACACTGGAGCTGCCTAGAGAAAAAAAAAATTGTATTTTGAAACACATAAGTTATCACATTACAGATTAATATAAATTTATAATTATGATGTTTAGGTTACTTAAAAATATTTACAGAATTTGGAATTTTAATAATTAATTTATGTGATGATTGATTTTCAGAACTCAATTCGTCAATCAAATGTATCGCTTTTTCTTCAATCACACTAATATACACTTAATTATTGTTAAATATATTTACTACATAGTATGCTTAATAAGAGGGGAAAAAATAACTGAAGGCCGCATTTGACACATTTGTCATGGATAAGAACACCCTGATATATGTTAAGGATCATGATTTATATACATATACGTAGAGTGTGATACTACAATAATATACCAAAGGATCATCATTTGAAATAAAAAAAATCCGTATTACCTGTAAAGATATTAATTAAATAGAATTACATATTATTTTAGCTAGCGATTTAACAATAGTGTTAATTTTTTTTTATCCTGTATACAACATTTCTAAAAGAGGGGGGCTTCGATTTTAACATATAGTTTCTTATCTTTTAGAAAATTGGATTAAGATGGTCCTTTAAAGAAGTAATTTTTTGATTTTCTCAATAATTATTGAATGCCACAGGAAAAGCAACCGACAAATTACAAAAAACCTCTAAAAATAGGATTTTAATTTCTAACGCTTTGTTTATCATCAAAGAAACGAATAAAAAATAATAATATTATAATTATATTAGGTATAATATGTAATTAATTCAACTTACAGGCTGTAACTTGTAATGAATGAAATCAATACAAAATGTACAGACTGACAAATCGTCTCCGCTCAGAATCGTTGTTCGTATACAATGATATTATATCATTGAATTTAAGCTTAACACAATCATTTATACATTAACCCATGTGTAACCTACTGTACAGAAGAGCGACATCCACATACCCGCTTTTTATTTATTTAATTAATTGCATATTTATACATGGATAGTATTAGATCCCTAATGTTTTAACCCACATTTTATTTAAACTTATTTAATTTAATTTTTAATCTTAATTAAAAACTTCATTTAAATCGAAATAATCTGTTAGTTTCGGTTGCTCATTATTTTTGTAAATTATAATTATTTCATAAAAAGTTTCTACTTCACTAAGTTTTATAAACATTTCGTCGGGAATATTTACTTGTTGTTTTAATCCATTTATTCCTAGGTACACAAAAAGCATTTAATATCTCTTCTTAATATTTGATAGTAATTACATTGTACTAAACAAGTTTGATATCGAATAATGTATTCTAAAGAAATATTAGATTCGTTACACGGATATAAATTTGGGTAGAATTAACAGTAAAGGTAATGATTCTCAAAGTTTTTTTGTCAAAAGGGAAATGATATAAAAGTTTTACTGTATATTAAACCTAAAAGAAATCATAGTGTTTTAAATGATTGGTTTGAATTATTTTAGACACAGATAGATAAGCGTGCTTGACAGCCATGCATCGTCTTAATATAATATTTTAATCGTTTGAAAGACGTATTTGACACAATAGATATGAAGCTGCTTTTAATATGACTAGTTTTGGACATAATTAATTAATTATAAGCAACTAATTTCAAATATTTTATTTAAATGTATCAATAATAATAGTTTTACAACGTTTATAAATTATAATATTATAAACTTCAATCTTAGGTAAATCAGTATTGACTTAAAAACGAATAACAGTAAGTATTATAAAATTCTGAAATATCATCATAAAACAATATTATTATTAATTACCAGGGCTTGAAACCGGTAATTTCCCGGAGTTTTGAGGAACCCATAATCGGTTACCGTTATTATAAACTATTTGTAGTCCCGGATATCGGTTACCGGTTACCGTGAAAATGTGTTAGCTAACATAAAACGTTTTAATAACGTAATATGTTTTAACTGGTTAAGAACCAATTACCGGTATTTATAAAATATACTGAGTACCGACTACCGTTACTTATGAACTATAATATCAATCAGAATACGATAAAAGGCACACGACTCAACTCTCAACAGACCATTAGGATGTAGAGACAACTTAAATCGTTGTCTGTCTATGTAACCTAATTTTTTTTTTAGACCAGTATTCAATCGGTAACCGGTAACCACCATTTTTTGGAAGTGGTTATCAGTTATCACTTAAGGCGGGTTTCCTCTATACACGTTTGCCGTGTACACGCAAAATGTTCAGCTATGTCCAACAACACGGTATCGTGGTTAATCGTGTGGTAACTGATCGTAACCAACCAATCACAGCAAAGGATTTGTATGCACGTACACGCATTCGTGTAAAGCGGAAACCCACCTTTAATCAGTAATCTGTAATTTTGAATATAGTACCGGTTATTGGTTACCGCAGACCGCTAACAATAGGACGCGTATAAAACCTGTAACCAGTATCCACATTTTTTCAATTAATTTAGTAATATTGAATAGAATAGACTATGAATAGACAATTACTGTAGTAGGAGTAAAGTTTAAGTTAGTACTGTCCGTCAACGTTTTATATTCTGCAAAAATATGAAAAAAATATGAAAAAATTAATACCGTATTGGATACCTACCTACGTCTTATATAACAATAAATTATCGATAGCAATATGCATACATATACACAAATTACAAGCAAATACTTTAGAAATTAATGTTGACATACCGAAATGCTAAAAAATGTATTGTTTTTTGTATAGAATGATTTACATTTTATTGAACTCAAATTGAATACTTCATCAATTACTACATGACATACCACCTTCCCCATGGCGAGATATACTCGACATGTAATGTACAGAAGAGCGAGTTCCTGATTTTTATATTAAGCTACCTGTACGACCAACCTATTTATACTAATCTATGATGTGTCTGTACTAGCTTATAAGTTACAATAACAGGTATTGTATTATTAAACGAAATAATATTATAATAAGTAATTTACTTGTGGGTTAATAAAAAAATAGTTTTACCACAGTATAATTATTATTAGAAAACTAAATTACTCTTAACAATATATAATAAATTATCATTAGAAAATATCGCTGATAGACGATCTCCTCTCCTTGGCGGTAGCAAATGATTCATCGCAGAATTCAAATTTTACCCATCCATTAATGACCTACTTAATGACGAGATAATATAGTATACATGTCTCTACTGTAAACGGAGCGATTTTCCTGGTTTTTAATTTTCTTTTAACACCCCAAAGTACATCCAATAAATTGACCACCAGTAAAAACAAACTGAAAAGTATTCAACAAACGGAATCACACACACAAAAAAAAAAAAAAAAAAACATAGTTTTAAATTTAAAACATTCCTATCTATGCTCTATAGTGAGTTGTAAATATTTCCTGCATAGGTAAGCGGGGAATGGTAGAAATACCATAGCACTACTACGATAGTCTGGTAAGACTGTGTGGATACAAAAATAATGTTCTAGAAAAAAATAATGTGAAATACCTAAATACCAGTATTTCATTTATTTTGATTTCGGCGGAAACTGATAATACCTTGTTTGATTTGATTTAATTAAATTTGTCAATTTTAATGAACAATTAAAATATAAACAATTATAATTCTGCTCTCATATTATTGATTATATCTCAGAACAGTACAATATATTTAATACTAATTATATGACTATGTGAAAAGTAAATCAATACTTTATATGTTTATATTAATCAGTTTCTATTAACTCTTTGAGGGGCCGTGGTTAGTATGCTAACCACTTTTTTTTTACCGTTCAGGTGCGGTGGTTACTATTTTAACCACTTTTAAAATTATTTTTAATATTTGTTTGATGATGGTCAGCATACCAATCACCTTATTATCATCTTATACATGCATCAAACAATATCACTGCCGCTGGTCTGATATCATTTCTCGCGTTTTTCATCATTTATTATCATTATCAATATTTTGATATATGTACTAAATGTTATGGTAAAGAGCTATATTGCCCACATGGGTCTTTTTTCTAAAGGAAATTTTTGCCCCTCAAATAGTTAAACAATGTGAACCAAACAGTTTTAGGCTCTTTTGGAGTGTCTTAGCTGTGTCATGATCACCCACGCCTGATTTTAATGATACAATAAAGCTTATCTGCCCGAAAATACTATAATAATACTATTTTTAAAACACAGAATAAATCAACACAGTGTGTCTTAAAAACACAGTCGTATGTGTCCGTTTTTAGATACCAACTGCAGTGATATTATTAGTACTGTTGTTATTGTGGCTTCTGTTGTTATTGTTGTTGTCGTTGTTAGTAAAACTACTACTCCGTGCACTGACACACGATGAAGTGACTTTGTAAGTGTCACGTCGTCGTTACCAATTCAATGGACGACTACAAACGGAAATAAAACGGGTTGAAGTGACGACAAAATCGAAGGAAAACAACATACTAGGGCGTTTCGAGAAAAAAAGATAATATTTGACGTCATGGATCGTAGTATGTAGTACGCGCACTGTGTATTCTACGAAATAATAAATACATATCAAAACGACTAAATAGTCTAATAGTCTAAATATTTCAAGGCAACTAATAACTATAGTGTTTTTCACAAAACCAAGAAGCAAAATAGGAAAAATAGGAAAACTAGAAGGATAGATTTAAATATATTATTTTTTTGCATAGAATATATGTATATAGTAACTATGAGAGTCATACATAATTTTTACAAAAAACCTTATAACTTTAGTAATTTAGTAAATAGATTATAATTAAACTCTTCACGAAAACCAGGCTATAATTTATTGGCTTAAAAAATGTATTTATATAAATGTTTGAACAAACGGGTATTTAAATAAAATATATGTTAATAGTTTTAACAAATAGGTATTTTAGATTTTAATAAAACTAATACAGGTACCCCATTAACCTAAAAGTTAAAACCAATGCGACCTATGTTTATTTAATTAATATTAAAATACACTAGAAATGTAATTAAAATTCTGTAGACGAATAACATATTACCTACAGATATATCAATTATCAGAACAAATGTTTTGGTTAATTAATGAACTACAAATCTAAATAAAAATCAGTTGTTCTAACATTGAAAGCAATATTTGTTAGGGGTATAAACTATAATGATATATTATTATATAATACTGTGTATTACATTTTTTTATTTTAAATTTGTATTTAAGTAATTAATGTTCTACAATTGAAAAAAAATGTATCTAATAATAATTAGATAATATAAATACAGATAGCGCCAGTCCTATTCAAAATGTGATTAAATAATGATCCCTTGGCCCATTACATCCGACCATACAGCTTCGAGGAAAGCAGCTCACCAGTAGTCACTACTTACAAATTTACTGTTAGCCACTACATTACCCATATTATACTCTCCAAATTTTGATTTTTTTAGGTCTTTTGAAAAAACTTATAATAGGTATATGTGATATTATGATTGAAAAAGGGTACCTACTCTAAAGTACGATATAAAATTCCTACTGTTGTATCATGCATAATATAATATAAATTATAAACATAACAATTATTAACATTAAAACTATTAACTAGGAATAATGAACGATTTAAAATTAAAATGTCTATAGAGTTTTACCATCTCGATGACAAACATGTGGACTGTGTTTTTTCACTTTGTCATATTTATTTTCATTTATCTATTATAAAATGGTGGACAAGTGGGTACAGTTTTGCTGTTGTTAGACCTATGTGTTTTATTTGAATTCAATGATAAATCATTGTACACAGCAAACAATTTTGAAAAGAGACGTTGTGTCAGACTAGTACACTAATTGTATTGATAATACAATTTAATAATTAAAAATTAAAAATTAATAAAAGTCGAAAATATCTCATGGATATAACTAGCGTAACTTTCCGATAAATTTTTTGTTTGAGAAAGGTTACCGTCATCATTTTTTGAGTTAGGCCAAAAATTTGCATAAAATTACCAGTTTTTTTCTTGCCATTTTCTAAAACCACTTGGAATTTACATTTTTGACTTTTTAAAAGTACCAATTAGATTTACTTTTACATCAGAAAAGATGCTGATCTAGAAATTTGGAGAATTTTTAGGAATTATTGATGATAGACAGAAAAAAAAACAAACATCATAATACAAAACAAATACAGTATACATTCTTTCGTTCCTTTTAGAATCTAAAAAGTTTGTATTTAGAATAAAGATTAGAATGTTTAATTATGTTTTCCATTCTTAAGATCATAATTGTATTTCTCATAATATTCATAAATCGTATTTAGAGGATATCGAAAATAAATTAGAAAGTAATTTTTTTTTTTTTTTGTACAATCATTATTGTACGTACGCCAATACCTATATTGTGTAGTACGGTTTATTACCAGCTTGTCGTACTTCCTCTTGTCGACTAATATTTATTGACATATTGTAACATTTCAACAATTCATTCGAGTCATTGAAAATATAACATTATTTTTCATATTATATTATGTTACATTTAATTTCACTGGAAACAAATTAATGAAATGTAAAATATAAACCATATTTCAAATTCAATTCTATTCAATAACATCAGAGAGGAGTTACATATAACGTACTAAGAAGAAAATAATCACTGTCGCAGTCGATTATATTATTATGTACAATAATAATATTTTATGGCATATTACACTTTTATCGCTACTATATAGGTACTAAAAAATAATGAAAAGAGCAAGAAATACAAAAAACAAAAATCATATTTATTGTTTGAGAATAAAGCCCTTCAAATATACAGACTGATGAAAAAACATTATTCCGAAGTATTCCACCGATATGCATAAAGCTTTAGCCAAAACATATTTCAATCTTATATACAATGTAATGTAATAACAGTAGTAAAGCTACGATGATCATAACAGTTTGTTGCAGTACTGTTTAACTGATTTGAGGACAAAAAAATGATTATATTTTTTAATTTAAAACATGATTCTATATTATTATGATCACAATTTTATTTGTTGAACTGTATATTTGAAACAAGGCGAGTTTATTACTATTATAGGACCCAGTATTCACCATGTTTGGAGGTAAACTTCACATATTAGTCAAAGCCGTAGCTAGTTTGCAGTAGAATAAAAATAAGAAAAAATGAAGGGGAAAATTTAAGGTAAGAATAAATTGTAAAAATGGTATAAATATATTTAAAGGATGTACATATTATGGGTATACTCATTCTGGTTTTATTTAACGTTGATTAGTGATTTTATTTCATTATTCTAAAGGTATTTGTAATTATTCTACTACTTTATTATATTTCGTATCTTATAACAATGTATAAAATATATAAAATAAATATATTATGAAGTATTATAATTAATTTACCGTATGTAGTTATATTCGTGGATACAGTTTTGAGTACTTGAGTTTGATGCTCGAAATCACTTCGGAGTGTATATGTATATATTACCTGTTTTAATTTGTATATTTAACACTTAGTTTATTAAGAAATATTTTTCTCCTGAGTTCTATGTATGATATTGATGTGGTTCAAACTTCAAACACCAAAATTATATGAATTTGTTATCTATATGATTTGGGACGTGACTATATTATCATAAGTTCTTAAAGATTCCTACATTCGTAGCATTCGTAAATAGTCGATGGCTAACCGAATGTAACTTAAGTTGATCAGCATTTATACAATAACTATACTATTATAGGATGATAGTCAAAGAACTTTATATTATAAAACATTCAATAGACAGGTGAATGAATAATTAACAAGGTGACTTTCTTCGATAATACGAGATAACTAATTAGATACCTAGTCATACCGAATGTTGAAATAACTCAATACACATACATACACATTCGCTTTAAATGGAAAAAATGTTATCGAAGTGCATACTGGCGTGAACGATGTGTGTAGAGGCTTTTTTTAAGAAACTGGCATATGTTGGTGGACTGGCAAGCTGTGTCGATTTTGTCACATCCTTATATAAAACGATTTTTGTGTAATCCCTTCGTTGTCGGTGTGATTGCACGTAACGTTAAAGTATTGATGTGTTTATGATTTTATTTTGTGCGATGTGACAAAGCTGCCTCTGTGTTTAATTTGTTGTGTTATTTTTACTGAACATCTGATCCGATAGGTGTTAAATTTTATATTTTTTGTGTTGCATGTGTAGCGAGTGTATATTATAAGGAATGCGTATAGACTATAGATATAATATGTCTTCAGTGTATGTAGAATGTATATTGGAACGCCCCACATTTCATATTATTTATCGTTGCCATTAGTAATCCTGTGTTTTTATTTAAGTATAGGAATATTATATTATATTACATTACATAATATTTATTTCTAAGCTAAAAATGTCTTAACATTACCCGTTCATAAGTTTTAAAATATTATTTAAATTTGAACAGTACGAACAAAATAATACATTTAGATAAATTCATTCAACGATAGAAAACTGTTGATTGTTTAGAATAGTAATAAGAAAAATAAGTGTTGTACACATAAAAGTATATAATTTTTAATTTTAAACTTTGCCTATATTTATTATAATATTACTAGGTACCTATGTATTTATTCAATACTATTATAATAATAAAAATAAATAGGTAAAATATTTATATTAAGGCACATAAACTATGATAATATAAGTAGTGAGATTGTTTTAATTATTTTGAAATAAATCAAACAAATGTTGAACTAAATGTGTCGCCAGTTAGTATACTCCTCTGCTCTACAGTTGTCAAGCATATCGTTGTAATGGATGTGTTATATTTGAATTCAAGGATGAATAATTGAATACAAAAATGATTTTGTCAGCCTACCATTATACTTGTATAAATATTCTATTTTTTTTATATATTAAATTTTAATGGATCATATGATCCAAATAGAATAGAATATATTATAACAGTACAAATATAAAGTAATTAAACTAATAATAATAATAATAATTATAATAGTATAACATACATTAAATACAAAAAATTATATTCACATAATTACTAAAAGATTTCAAGGTAATAAAGTTAAATAAATCAATTTTTGTTGAGTTCTCTAATAACATCATTCTGTTAATAAGAGGGGCTAAATCATAATTGTTTTTTTTGTGAAAATACTTAAAAAAAATAGTAGTAGACCTAGTTCTACTAGACATTTAAATTGGGAAAACTCAATTGTCTGGACAATCAATATTAACATTTATAAGTTTAAATAAAAAATTGAATTTTTTTTTTTAATTTCTTGTAAACTCTCAATATGAAACAAATTTGGTAACGGCTGGCAAGGAGAATGTGGCTCACGAGTAATATGACATTTGAAGGCTAAAAAAAAAAAGGTTTTGTATAATATTATCTAAATTGTGAATTTGATATTTTATGTGAGGGGACCAAACCACAGAATTATACTCTAATTTAGCTCGGACTAAAGAAGTAAATGAAGTATTTAAAACAACGGGATCAGCAAATCTTTAAAGTTCCTTGTAATAAAGACTAATATCATTAACTATTTGCTTGTTGTATGTAATAAGTGTTTATTGAAAGAATGGGTTGAATCAAATATTACACCTAAGTCATTCATATCATGAACTCGCGTTAATGAATACTTACTTATATATGGTATGAATGGAGAAGTGGGATCCGAGACCTAGAAAATGATATTCATTTGGACTTTTCAATATTTAGGGGTAATTTTTTGACTGAACACAGATTAACTATTATATAATTACAAATATATCTAATTAAATAGTTAAAAAAAAAATAAATAAAACTGTAATATGCCTCATGGATATAAAGAGCCTAACTTTCCGGTGAACTTTTTCTTTTTTATAGAGGTAAAAAAAAAGTGTTGGGAACATTCTATTAATATTTCTTAAGTAAGCTATGAAAAAAAAACTTTTATGAATCTCGAACTGAAAAATATTTTACAACATTTGAAAAAAAAAAATATCTCTAAAAAAGTCAAAATAGTTTGAAAATTTTACCATGTATGGAAAATGCTAATATAAATATTCAATGAGTCTAGGATTGTTCGTTTTGGAAATATAACAAAATATAAAAAATCAATTAATGGATATTCGATAATTTACGAGCCCACGTATGACGAGAATGGTAAATTAATACGAAAAGTTAACATGTATATATGTTTTACTGCTATATACAACATTTTTATTCACAGTTATTTTTTTCCAACCAAACCTTTCGGACTATTACAGTTGTAATGACAACCAAATAATAACAGAAATTGTATCTATTAATTATAATTAGCTTATATAGATTAATTATTGTTCAATTATTATATTGATTATGTTCTTAACAATTATTAGAAGCCTATCTAGCGTTACAGTTGCAATAGAAATTTAACATTTAATAAATAAATAAACAGTAGTTATTGTTTACCAATATTGCGTATTTTATAAACCATATTTTAATTTTCTTACTCTAAATGTGTTAAATTATAATAGCAAAGAAATATAAAATATATATGATTCAATGTTTTTTTCAGTACCAACAGGGAAGAAAATATAAAATTCCTTTTTAATTATTTTATACCATAAAGTAGGTAAAAAGTAGAGTATAGAACAATTCAACATGCCTGCGCTCCTTCCAGTTCTAATAGCCTTTGGTGTTTGTTTAAATAAGAAATTTGGAATTATATTATCACGATATTT
>CARXXK010000002.1:15331040-15358673 GCA_949089665.1 Macrosiphum euphorbiae | reverse complement strand
GAGTATCTGGTATACTTGGAAGTGGTTGCTAAATTATTGTAAACACACTTATTATTATATATAATACTTTTTAAAGAAATACACTATGTACCGATATATGATAAACATATTTCACATGAAAATTTGTTTACATATATTATGTGGGATTTTGGGGTGTGACCGATCAATAAGAAATAAATAATACCTGCAGGCATTATTGGTAATTACTAAACTTTATTAAATCGTCATAAATATAAAATACATTTACATATTATAAACACAATAGGAAAAAACACAAATACACAATGTTACAAGCTTACAACGCACGCTCTATTTTCTCACTGAGTGACTGCTCACTACTCTTGTCTACACCTATGACTACACACCCTTCACACACTTAATGTACCAGGATGACATCGTGTTCTGTAGGACTGAGACCCCATATTCTCCTTTTCTTGAATGACATCCACCTTGAATGGCAACTACTCTATTCCTCTTTTTCTTCGTTTAGATTCTCTTTTCACTTATGTTGAATTCTTCAATGGGAATTCTCCCATACCCATTTTCATTACATCATATATTTTTGCTCCGGACCGTTTGGTCACACAGTATGGGACCAGGTATTTGGGACTTAACTTTGAAGGAGGCAAGAATTGGGTATGCTTAATGGCTACCAAATCACTCATATTGTTTAGCTTTTGTTCTTTTTTTTATTGTACGTTCTTTGCTGTCCGAGTTGTGTCTTCAATATATTGCTCTTGGCTTCCTGTATCACTTCTTGATACTGTTCTACATGGCATCACAAATATTCTTGCTTCATAATTTTGCTCAATTGTACATTCTTTGGGTGCTTCAGCTCAATGCCAAATTTTAATTGAAAATGTGTCATCCCGATGCTTCTCTGGAGTGGTCGTCACTAAAGTGGTAGAGTGATCCCATAATATCGAGAAAATTGATTGATTTTCAGATTCCACTAGCCACAGTGCTTGTCTATTTCCTCTTTGGACCAGACATAGTTATTGCTTCTGGTGATTGTCATTATAGATTATCAATTATAATCACGTAAATAATTACGGATCGGAACCAAGTTATTATCATATTATAACAACACTAGTTAAGCAGTGATGCCAGATGTCTAGTAACGAATTTCGTGGAGTGGTAATCAATATTATGATAGTTGCTTAACGAAGTAATGTAAGATAGGTCAAACTTCGTGACAAACCAACATCTGACAAACACGGTTTTTTTTCTTTTAAAACCAGAATTCACTAATCACAATTCTTACAAGTTTCTTATTCCAACATTGCTCGACTATAGTAGTATTAAGTTACGAATAGATAAACGACTGTATGACGGGAAGGAACAAGGCCATAACTAGGTGGTTTCTTAGACTTTTAGTCATATGTCGCAAGATTGACTCCTCCGTGCTTTGTGACGCGACTAAATCCCGTCCCAGTGGGTGAGCTAGGCGCCCAGGCACCAGTCAGTGGCCCAAAGGATACGCATTTATGGTATTTCATGAGTTTCGTATGAAGCGTTGGAGGCTTAGTGTTATTACCCCGATCGAGCACCCTTCCTTCTACTAAGGCGATACTTCCACAACCTCCACGAGGCCATCCACATAAGTCACGGACGCGCGAAAGCCCAGTGGGCTCAGGAGCAATCAATGTGAGCGCCTGACTGGTCAAACGTGCCATAGTTAATCGGAGCACTGTTTGACCAGTGAGCAATGGGTTCCCTCCGATTCCCGCAGAATGATATTTAGGATTTCGTTAATCCGGGTACTCATAACGAGTTAGTCATAACGTCGGGGTAGGATTTGTTCATCTACCTTGACACTGCCTTATTTTTGAGAGGTACGGTTTTCTGCTAGGATTTCCGTTCCCTCCCCTAGTTTTTCTTCGGATTTATAGTGGCTGATAGTAGATGACTGTTTAGGTCTGCATTTTGGTGTGACCTCTCTTCGAGTTTTGAAAGTAGTCGGAGGTCCACGGGCAGGTTGTTTGAGGTACCTGTGCGGGTTTGCTTTTTCCGACCAACTCGTTTCAATTTTCCATTTCAACGTTCTCAAAGGTGTGTCGTAAGGCTGTCAGAAGATTACATTGGATTCTCGTAATCGCTCCTATTTTCCTCACTCGGATATTTTTCTCGTGTGGAATAGAAGGGTATCCCACTTTCCCTTGGCCACTATAAGTTCATTCAGGGCCCCGTATTGGAAATTTACTTACATCACAAATAGCGTCTAACGAGGTGACAATTCATCAGGCCACCCAAGTGTGTTGTGAGAAAATACACTTAGCGCTTGAAACTCGACCTCGGTTCTTGTTATGAACTCTAACTTTCACGGACATTCCTCACCAGCCGCTCACACTGTGAGTTTGAGTTTTTTTTTCTTCTGGTTCGCAAGCTGGCATTCCATCGGAAAATGCTCCACTGTTCCATTAGGGAACCCACACTGGCAAGTTGCATAGGCTCTAAGGCTAAAACGGTGGAGAGAAGCGTTGAAGTTCCCATGGCCCTACATCAGCTTTGACGTGTAATGGTCCATATTGCATCGCACACGGTCCAGCAGACGCTTGACATTAGGAAACCACTTCGCCGTCCACCTACCCCTCTCACTGACGACCCACCCACTCTGCCAGAGGTTAAGGGTGTTGTTGCCTACCTAACCTTTCTAACCTCGGCCATTTCCATCGGCATAGTACTTCTCCTAACTGTGATCCTATCCTTCTCAATCCTGGCTATTCGTAATAATTCCAGGTCGAGAGGAAGTACTCCAGCTAATACTTTCAGCGCCATTGTTGAGGTGGTTTTGTACGCAAGTGTTATCGATCGTAGTGGGGTCCTTTCAGTTCTTCCTGGGCGGTGCCCGTTAGTCATGCACTTTGAGGCCCACCCAGAGGCCGCGTAGCTCATTTGCGGTATGAACACTATCTTTTTTTTGCTGATAGAGCTCTCGATACTTTTGTGCTGCCAACAGCACAACTTTACGTTAGCGAAAATTCACCCTTATAAAAAATGTTCAGATTGGTTTTTTGGACACTGTTGAACCACTCTGAAAATTTGTTGGACATTATTTTGCCGGTGGAGGTTGAAAATGTCATTGTATGTATAAAATATAGTAATATACTAATATACTCTAAAAGTTTTACATACCCACAAATAAAATTACTAAATACAACTAAAATTATCAGCCTTGTTTTTTTTTTTTTTTTTTTTTTTTAATAGTTAACTTTACGTTATCAAACTTTGTTCAAACAGTGTTAATGTTTGTTTGACTTTTTAAAAAAAATTATCTTTGCATAAAGCTTAATCTCTGTCAGCAACAAAAGCTAAAAAAGGTCTACCGCCAAAAATAATGTCCAAAAAATTTTCAGTGTGGTCCAACAGTGTCCAATAAATCAAGCTGATCATTTTTTATACCGTGAAATTTCGCTATGGTAAAGTTGTGCTGTTTGAGTATAGATGGCAGCACAAAAGTGTCGAAAGCTCTAGCGACTAAAATAAAGTCCAACAAAGTCTGGGAGTAATCCAACAATGCTTACCTAATCAATGCATCAAATGCCGTTGATGGTTTTGCGGTTATAGGTTAATAGTTATTGGCGTGTATTCTTGTTATTATCTGGAAAGTCCAGTTATACGTCTTAATATCGACCTAAATTTTAACTTCAGATATTAACTGTTATTGACAAAATTTCATAAACTTGTTCCTGGCATAAAAATGTGACTTTATGGTTATCAATTCATCCATTCATGTTTATAAAATATTTCAAACAAAAGTATTTTAGTTCATATTACTGAACATATCACATTGTTTGTTGAACTCAATAATATGAGTATTAAACATCTTGTAATAATTACAATACCCACAGCTATTGTGGCACTAAATGTAAATGGTGTACATTTATTATGAATGTATCTGAAATTTGCAAAAAGAATTAATAATTATCCATTGAATAAAATACTAGATAAAATGATCCGTTGTGTTATAAGTATATATAGTGATGGGATTAATTTAAAAACTGTAAAGAGAAAAAATAATGGTTGTCTACAACAAACATATACTCGTCTGGAACTATAGCATTTAAAATTGATCATTTTAAACAACTATTATATTATTTATTTTTATTTTTATTTTTATTTCTAGTGTCAGCATTTCATATCATCGTAATAAACTTGAATTATTAAATAAGTTTTACTAGCAAGCAATAAACACTGAAGCAGGTATTATAACATTTTAATAAAAAATAACTAGGTACTTATGCATATTATGTAATATCACATGCTAAGAATAAATAGTTATTTTGTTGTGAAAATGTTGAATATTTTACATATCGTTGTATAATGTTTATTATAGTGTAGGTAGGTACTTTACATGTGAATAAACATAATGTATACTAGAGAGAAAATTAGTACAATAATATTTTTTTATGATTTTATTACATCATATCGATAATATATTATTATTATGCATAAAGAAATGTGTCATATTTATATGACGATGATATTAATATACAAAATCGGGGAACTCACTCTGTTATACAGTAGGTGTCGAGTAATACACCTCGCCATTTAGTAGGTAGTATATAACAGTAATGGATCTGTTAAATTTTAATTCATTGAAAAATAAACCATCGCACATGAAAAAACGATTCTGAGCGTAGACTGTCAGCCTAAGGATGTTGGTCTTATAATTGTATATTGCTATTAGTAATATTTATTGTTCTAATAGTAATACGTAATAATAATATTATAATAGATTTAAATATTTAAAAAAAAAATTAAATTTCATAATTTGTATTTTCATTTTCTATACACCATAAAATTTTTAAAATATTTTGACTCTTTTTGAGCTGTTTACATTGTCATTTTTCAATTTTTTTAGTTTTTTTTTTCTAGAATTGTCAATAACATTTTTTTTGTTGGGTGAAAATGCTTGAAAATTTAATACTTATAATATATAAGTAAAATAATATAAAGTGTAAAGTTATGTAAAGTTAATATATAATTTAATACTATCTTCACTACATTTTTTTTTAGCAATCACATTAAAATGTGCTGTTATCATGAATTTAAAATTTAAATAGTACCTAAGTAAATATTAAGTTTTCTTCTTTAAACTTTATTTAACTTAATTTATTTCGTATCATAATTATGATATATTCATAAATTATATACTTACATAGAAGCAAGGTATTATTGAATATTATGTAGTCAATATTCTGTACTCTATAACATACAAATGTTTTATATATTTAAAAACAAGTTTTTAATACATATTTTAGACTCTGAGTGCTTTGATGAATGTATTGATTTTATGATGAGTTGTATTTTTTTTTTTAAATGTTTAAAATTTATAATTTAATTAATATATATTTGTGTCCGTCATCACTCATCTGTTTCATTGTTATCATCGTTTGGGGCACTAAAACTGCAGCTTCGATTTTCTTCATCAGTGTCTTGTTCGATGCTAAAGTGAATATAGTTTATACATTGGGGAGGTAAAAATTAAAAATTCCCAATAGTTTTCAAAAGCGCAGGAAAAAAAAACCAAAAAATCAGTACATTTTAAGTTTCAATTTTTTATTTTTTTTTTTATATGAATCTCAATAAAATATTATTTGTTGGGTAAAAAAGGTTGGAGATTTAATACAATGCTAGGAACCTGTTATCTTATTGTTACAATGATATTTGAAAAATATGAAGACTCAACACTTTAACATTACGTTCAATCTATACACACCTACAAGGAAGGGATGTACAAAAATCGTTCTATATAAGGATGTGAAAAATCGACACAGGTAGCCAGATCGCCAGTCCGTCGAAGGAAGACAGTGAGTTTCAAAGAAGCCTCAAGACACAACGTCCACGGCAGTATATATTACGATATATTTTTTGGCATTTAAACAAATTCATTCATACTTGTATTTATAATGAGTCATTCAAACATACGGTATGAGCTTTGTTACTTATCTTGTACTACTCACCAAATGAGTTTCTTAATTATTTATTTCCATCAAACTTAATACTGTCTGCTATTATTTATAGTTGTTATATAATAATACACTGAATATTTTATAATTATTATTTATTATTTATTTAATTAGACAAGGATAAAACCATACAACATAATATTTTCACAATATATCTTATAACAATAACTTGTTTATTACATTTTAAGTGTGCGTGACAACATGATAAAAGATATAGTGAAAAACCAGCTTATCACTTATCATTATCACAGTGTCCACCATGTAAATAGTACCTACATAATATTAATCGTAGGATTATATAAGAGCAGTTCTTAGATCATGTTACTTTAGGGTTGTTATTAATGTCCTATATGGTCGCATCGAACGTAATAATCTCTAAAGACTAATAATATTATTTAGACAGGAGTATCAGATAAGATTATTATTTAAACCATGGGCGTAATTTGGAGTACTTTGTAACTTAAATTATAATTGAGCCATATCAATATCATATATAGAGCACACAGAAAAGTATCTCTTAATATACTATATAAGTGTTAAATATGTACAAATCAAAACACTTATTATATATGTATTTATGACGCAGTGACTTCGAGCATCGTAAGTCAACGCCGCATCCACGAATACAACTACATAGCTAAACAAATTATAATATTTCATAATACATTTTTACATATACATTATTATAAGATACGAAATATAATAAAATAGTAAAATAATTATATACATACCTTTTAAACTAATGAAATAAAAGCACTAATTAAAGTTAAATAATATCAGAACTAATATACCCATAATATGTACATAATTGTAATATCATATTTTTACCATTATTACATGTTATTCTTACTTTCCATTTTCTCCTTTGTCTTTTCATATTTTTACTCTACTACGCAGTTCATTAGTTTATATGTCTATGATCTATATGTTTGTATAGACAAAACAATAAAAATAGACCAACATTTGAAATTGTTTATAAATACTTAAAAAATTATCTTTAGCTGTAGAAAATTCTAAAATAGTGAAAATTTAAAATATATGGTTATTGTGTTTTCCTTAATTTATTACACCAAAGTATATTAATTGTTTATTAAAATTATCATGGGGATAATATAATTTTGGGTAAATTTTTCCGTCTTTCTATAATTTTTTTTTTTGTTGGTATTCTTATTACAAAGAAAATTACGGATATTTGTAATATTTTTAGATTACAGCCCTTTAACTAGTGAATTTGAGTGGGACAGATGTTTGAAGTGTAGGCGTCTGTATAGTATGCATACTACTCCTACGTTGGATACGGTAGGGTAGGGATATCGAATTATTTGCGTAGGTGTTATTACTTATTAGTAAATAAATGCAAAATATAAGTACTACAGTCTACAATAATTACAGTAAGTTAGAGATACCATGGTCATTGAGCAACAAACTATCTTTAACCATGATATTAATATAAATATAAGAATCAATATATTCTAATGTAAATAGCATCTAGAGAACTCATTGCATTAATTTAAGGAAACGCATATTGCCAAGTCGCTCGGGAATAGAAAACTTTTTAAACCAAGTGTACGATAAACAACTTTTACATATGTATAGAAGAATTACGTATAATAGTATACTAACACACACACGCATACACACCTACACACACACACACACACACACACACACACACACACACACACACACACACACACACACACACACACACATTATCGCTGTGGTTTAAAAGAGGGTATTAACTATAAACTCGGATGAAATACTATATAGAATATGTACCACAGCTTTACATAATGCAAACTGAACATGTTGTTACTCATACTTTTAATGCGACCTTATTAGATACATTGTATCTCTGCACTGTCAAAAAATTAATAATCCAGAAACTCCGCATTAGTGGTTGAATTTGTAGACATGCATATTTCTCCAAATATTATATTTTTATCTAGTTTTACATTATGAGTTTAACAATTTAAACTTTGAGAGTGGTTTCTGAAATTTGTTGATACTTCAAAAGGTTGAAAATTCCCAGTAAATTACAAAATAATCAGTTAAAAAAACAAAGTTAAATGGATTGGAAGTTGTTATTTCCTGGCTTCGTCTAATACAGGTAGGAATTTAGACGTGTTTTCATTCCAATATACCAATTGATCTAGTGAAGCAATAAGAATTCTAAATACAGATTTGAACTAGTCAAGTCTACTCTTGTTCTAATTGACAAATATTATTAACTGTAGATACTTTAATTTTGAACCATTTCTAATAGAATTTACAATAGCAACCAATTACACAATATATTGTGTCTAAAGAAGATTCATAATTTAATACATGATTTCTAATAATTTCCTCTTACAGTAATTTAAACAATTTCTAAAATGTATATTCTTTTTATACATTTTTAAAGTTGAATAGTTTTAAAACTTCATAAAAATTTTCAAGCTTTTTTAACCAACTATTAAAGTTTTAATCATATTCATAAAAAAAAACTAATACAATTGGAAACTGAAAATGTCCCTAAACAGTTCAAAATAAATCTAAATATTTTGAAAATGTTATCGTGTATAGAAAATGCAAATACAAACAACCAGTGAAAATTTCACTTATCTACGGTCATTTGTTTTAAAGTTACACCAAAAACCAAAATCGATTTTCTCGAAAACAGATTTTCAAAATTCCCGTTTTTCCTTAATTTTTCTTTTGTTTTTCAAGGCGCTTTTGAAAACAACTGGGAAATTTTTACTTTTGACCCCCTAAAGTACCAATTAGATTCACTTTCCTATCAGAAAAGATACTGTTGAAGAAAATCCAAGCATTTTTACTGTCCTAAAAGGTGATGACAGACACAAAAAAAAAAATAAATAAATAAAAAAAAAAACGCACATCGTTTTAAAATCAATACATTCATCGTTCCACTCAGAATCTAAAATCAAAATTATGTTTCTCATAAGACAATCTTACGGAAATATACAAATTCATATGAAATGTTTATATGAATTATTATCTCCAATTTAGCTGTAAAACTAGATGAAGATTTGTTATATATCTTTCATTTGATTTAGTCTATGATTTTATACTATTATTATATATTTTATAATTATTAAACCATAAAACACAGGTCACAGTCAGTCACATATTTAATTATTTGATATCAATACAACAAATTAAATAAAAAATTATTGATAGTTACGCACATCAAATGTTATGTAATAATAAATTAATCAATATATACGTAAATAAACAAAATTGACTAAATATGGAAATGGAATTATTATGAAATATGTAGGTACCTACTATGTGTGACAGTCGTGGACGCAGATTACGTACCCTCATGAATATGATATATTATAATAATATATGGACTGCTGGGTTCTTAAATAAATAAATATAAAAATTAAATTTACTGTTGCAAAGGTGGTAGAACATTTTTTTATAATTCCAACAGTTGAATATGTAAATTAAATATGTTTACAATAGCTGCCTGATTGACCATTGACCAATTATAATAAATCAAAAAAGTATATTGGTAACCGAAGGTTTTATACAAATACAATCATATTTTAATACAAATAATAAAGACCTTTGGGGCACCGACAATATGTGCGTAATATTATAAATATAACTGTCCATAACCCAATGCCTCAATGCAATGTTTAATTTAGTAAAATAATTTGCAAACGGCGTGCGGTGGCCAATAGGGATGAAAAAATATAATAAAAAACAAACGTCTGCTTTACAACACATAACAGTTAATACAAAAGCACAATATATGGTCGACCGATACTCACATATTATTGAGTGAGTGTTGGACTTAATTACATGAGAAACGCACAGGGGAAGTTGATATTAGAACTTTAATTGACACGATAAAAGTTAAAAAGTGAAGCTGGCTACCACCCAGCCACTAAAGAACAAATCACTGAACAATAAGAACCTATGCCACGGCATTCAAATAATGCACATGAACAACACATAGCTACTCAAAAGTGGCTTGTAAACACAAAGAATGTCCTAAACTGGGGGAACACAATAATTATTAATGTACTTTATTA
Organism: Macrosiphum euphorbiae; assembly: GCA_949089665.1. NCBI lineage: Eukaryota > Metazoa > Arthropoda > Insecta > Hemiptera > Aphididae > Macrosiphum > Macrosiphum euphorbiae. The sequence continues at coordinate 15,348,652 of CARXXK010000002.1, read as the reverse complement.
GCTATGGACTAAATTACTTTAATAATATTTACCAAACAATATAATTATATCAACTGTTCTGGTAGTGACTTAAGGCGAATGACAGATTAAAAACAGTAACAAATGAACAATATTACAAACGTGTGGGTGTGTTCCGTTGACTATGAAAATATAATTACTTAGGGTATAACGGAAATAAATGGCACATGTAAATAACTACCTATGTAATTATAATTTTTATTCTGTTTTTTTTTTTTTTTATATAACATTTAATTATTATCAGTATTGTTCGTTATACAGGGCGTTGCACGATAAATGTGTCAAACTTCTAGAGGTGTTTCTACATCACAAATGGAACAAAAAAAGTCCTATGACCATAATCTAATTATCAATAATAAGGGTGATAATTTCCATGTTTGTGTTTTTTTGGTTAAATGCAAGTTTGATTCACAATAATGATCATATATGCTAAACAGTAGGTACTACAATTAATTTGAATACATTGGTGAAAAGCTCATAAAATTGGGATTAGGAAAACATATCTTACAAGGTTTGCGCCTGATTTTTTGGGTACAAAGAAGAACACAAATTATTTATAACTTTAAAAAATTTCAGTTTTATCCAACAACAATTATTTTTTAAGACAGGGGTCATAACGAACACGGACAAATCGCCGTTGCCATTTCGCCGTCGCAACTTTGCCGTAAAACCATTCCGCCGTCGCAGTTTCGACGTGAGGCCACTTCGCCGTTAAAAAAAATTAACAAAATACACATTTTAGATTCTGAGTGGAACGATGAATGTATTGATTTTACAATAATGTGTGCTTTTATATATTTATTTTTAATTTTTTATTTTTGTGTCTCTGTACACGATAAGTAGTTGAAATAATGCTTCGATTTTCGACTTCAGTATCTTGTTCGATTGGAAAGTGAATATCGTTGGTGCGTTAGGAGGTCAAAATTTAAGATTCCCAGAAATTTTCAAAAGCGCCAAGAAAAACAAAAGAAAAATTAAGGAAAAACGGGAATTTTTACGCAAAATCGATTTTTCAGAAAATTGAATTTGGTTTTTGTTGTAACTTTAAAACAAATGACCGTAGATACATGAAATTCACTGGTTGTTTATATTTGCATTTTCTATACACGATAACATTTTCAAAATATTTTGATTTATTTTGAACTGTTTAGGGACATTTTCATTTTTCATTTTTTTTTAGTTTTTTTTTAGAAATATCAATAAAATTTTATTTGTTGGTTAAAAAAACTTGAAAATTTAATAGAATGCTCCTAGTATATTATTTCAAAGGCAGATGAAAAATATTAAAAATCGTTAGTCACAGTTTTTTTTTTATAAGCATTTAAAGTTCAAAAATTGACAAAATAAGTACGCCTCCAATATCTTTAGCCAGTATTACGTAAACTTGAGCAAAAAGAGGAGGTGCAATCTTAAATGTTCCGTCACAAAACCATATATTTGATCGTTCTAAAATATCTAAACTGCTTAATCTACCAAAAATTAAAATTCTATCTAGACCTGGCCCACTATCATCGAGTAAAAATTTCTCATTCACACCTTCAGATGGTGAATAAATTGTGTACGCTTCTGGAATTATAAGAGAAATTAAATCTTTAGGTGCAGAGGGAGCTAAATATCTGTTGGATGTTATTTTATTACTATCTTAATTCTACCTATTTTCGTTTATCGCTGGACGCGATTATAAGCTATGATAAATCTCATACACACAAACTCTGCAGCACATCTAAACCTTCAGATATCGGAACATGATAAACTATTTAGGGCCCATATTACAATAGTCGATTACACTTCGATTATGTAAATAACTATTGTAATACGGCACTTATACGTCGATAAAAGCTTATTATTATTAAATATTATTGACGAAAAATAAAAATATTTTTTATTATTATTGAATATTGGAATGTGTATAATGTGAAAATGTGTATAGTAAATAATAATAAGTAAAATACTCCAAATTTTTTTTAACGCCGAAGTGGCCTCACGTCGAAACAGCGACGGCGAAATGGCAACGGCGAAACGGCGACGGCGATTTGTCCTAGATCGGGGGTCATAAGGACTTGTTTTGTTCCATTTGAGGTGTAGAAACACCTCTAGAAGTTTGACACATTTATCGTACAACACTCTGTATATTTCAAAATAAAGTTTTTATCTTTATAATATATAATATATTTCTTCTGTCTATGTGCATGCTACTGAAGGCCTCCTAAACGGTTGGACCGATTTTGATGAATTTGGTTGTGTATGTTTGAGTGATTCCCTAGATGGTTTTGATTCAAAATTAGACCCGGTAGGTCCAACTCGGAAAGGTGCTCAAACAGAGGTTTTTGAGATTTACAACATTTTTATTTATAAACCATTGCTATTGGTTAAAGGAGATAAAATTAGTATACATTAGGATTTTTTTTTATACATGGTTTCCATTGCTTACTCATGTAGGTGAGGTAAAAACATTCATCAAATAGTCACGTTTATAGTTTAAAATACAGAAATTTTATCTTAAAACATATATAAAAGTTGAATGTATATTTGATGCTATTCTGTAGGTACTCAAAAACTACTTAACTAACTTTGTGAAAATTTAAAATTATGATTCTTAGAGATATCATAGTTTAAAGAGAATCCTGAACCACGTTAGATACACAGTTCTATATCTAATCTACCATAAATTATTAATCTTTGTTCGTCTTGGTCAAATTATTTCTTAAAGCGACGCAAATATTTCTGTGAACTCAGTTATGTAGGTAAATGAAAACCAAGATATACTTAGGTATATAATCTAATTTTTTTATTTTTTTATTTTTTCATGGACAAGATCGGGTTAAACAACTAAAATTGAATGATGGATCATCTGAAGTTAATAGCTTCAAAAAACGACTGGACTGTTTTCAATAAAAGTTTTATTAATGGATTACTTAAAATTTGTAGGGTGTATATAATAGCTTAATTTTTCAACTCCTATAAGCCTAACGGGTAGCTCACGCATAATTTTTTTTCAGTTTAAGAAATATTAGAATTGGAAGAAATAACTGTAGCATATTTATATAGATATTATATATTTCGTACAAATTTATTTATTAAAAATATAAATATTTGGCCTGGACAACGTCGGTCGGCACTGCTACATTAATAAAAACAAACAATATTAGTCACGTAGTTATTTAATTAAGTTTATCAATTATTTCTTTACACCTTGAATATAATTGAAATTAATAATATAGGTACCTACCTACCTAATATATACATTATAAAAAATTGTAGACACCGCTCTGTGGTATGGCAGGTTAAAAGTGGCCAATGGGTCACTGTAATCGATGGTATTAAATTTAAATTCAATGATAAAATATTATCACAGAAATTATTCTGAGTGGAAACCCTCTGCTATTCAACCTATATTATAATACTGTTTTTAAATTACGACAACATTATTAAGGTCGTTATATTATTTGAATTTAATGTAAAAAAACTAAAAAGCGGGTAAGTTGATGTCGCTCTGCTGTACAGTAGGTTAAAAGTGGGCCATTGTATAATGAATTGTATTAAACTTTAATTCAATTATATTCTATCATTGTATAAGAAAAACGATTTTGAGCGTAGACGGTTTGTAAGTCTGGATATTTTATATTGTCATTAATTATTATATCATTTAAGTTGAATTAATATTACAATATTGTTATTTTTTATTCTTTTCTATGGTAATAAACAAAACGTTAGAAATTAAAATCCAATTTTTAGCGGTTTTTCGTAATTGGTCGGTAGATTTTTCCGTGGCATTAAATAATTATTGATAAACTCGAAAAATTACCTCTCTAAAGTACCATTTTGATGAAATTTTCTAAAAGATAAGGTACTATATGTTGAAATAGAAGAACTCCTTCTGGTAGAAATTTTGAATACAGGATATAAAAATAAAAAATAAATAAATAAACACCATTGTAAAACCACTAGCTACCGCGCTCCTCTCAGAATCTAAAATTGTAAGTATGTTAAGACATGTTTTTCTTTTATATTGTTTGGTGACAGTGTGGACTCCTTATGAGATACTTTGTTTTAAATTGTCAATCCTTGTCTGTAAAAACTAAACTAAAATAAAAATAAAATAAATATTATGTGAATAATTAAAGTACCTATTGTTATTCGGTTTTGAATAATTACAACAAAATAAGAATAAACCATTCGATAAGAATTCGTTAATTTTTAACCACTGAAAACCTAATGTCGAAAAATTTCGAAGAGAAACTTCAAACGTTCATAAATAATTAGTTTGACTTTCTGGTAAACTTTTTTTTTGTTAAAGGTAGAAAAATGTATGAGGAATTTTATATTCCATTTTAAAACCTTATATTTACATATAATTATTTTATATAATATTATACATATTAATTACATATATATATACCTATTCATAATATAGAACTACTGTGCATTTTCTAATTTTACCACTGGAATTTTTATTTTTTTTTCAGTTTAAACCTGACTGTAACTGTAACTTATTGTCCTTATAATACTCATGGATTGTTGAATTTTTCTAATAAAAAAAAATTAAAAATTATAATAAATGATCCATTTATTCAAATTCTGATTTTTGGAATTTATAAATTACACTTAGATAAAGACAATTTTTTTAATTTTTTTTTTTATTTTTGATTATCACTTTCCGTTATAATTACATTTACGAATTTTAATAGTTTTTTGTCAAAAATTACGTTATAATCATAATGATATTATAATGTTTGCAAGCCCTGGTAAAGACCATATTTCAAAATTCTTGACATTTTTTGTTCTCGTTAAATAACTTCGGTTAAAAGATCAATAACAGTTCTCGCGGGTTAAGCGGTAAAAACATCTCAACAATTAGAAAATATGGACTTAATTTCTTAAAGTATATTTTTTAAGAATAACAAAAAATAGATCCTAAAAACTAGATTAAAGATTTTGAATAATTACAATATCGAAGAAGACATAGAGGTGAGCAGGTTTTTTGAATCTGTACATACTTGTGTGAGTGTAACTACTATTTTTGATACCATAGCCTTTTGTGTCTGAACTCCGGTTTGAACTTATTTTGGCCGTCGATATGTTAAATTACATAAGATAAGACAGATTTTAATGTGATGTTACTCCGGCCGGCATTATTAACTTACAATCCCGACCTATCTTAATATCGTGTATCTCTATACCAGATGCAGTGAGTAATACTTGTAATTTATGCAATAATAACCAATGATCGTTCGTGTCCACGATGATATTCACTCGACACGAAAGCGTACGACAACAGACAAACAACAATAAGTCCATAATATATTATACGTATACATTGTGAGGGTATTATAAACAATCTAATATTATAATTTATTCAAATTTTGAGCGGTTTACTGAAATTAACTCGTAAGTAAATTATATTAAATATAATATAATATTTATGTTCAGCGTTCGACAAAGGCCATCCAACAGGAAACTCACCGGACTGAAGTAGATGAATATAAATCTCTTATTGCATTTTTAGTTGTAGCCCTTATTGCGTATTGATTCCGAAATATTGTGTACTAATGCAATATTATAATATACGAAGAATATTTCGTCACATAAACACTGTTGTGTTGGTTATAACTTATAAGACGTAATCAGCGTAAATCTTAACACAATAATCGATTTTTCGTAACCAATTTTTTTTCGGTCTGTTTATAGATATGTATTCAGATTGAATTATGATTTTATGAAAACGAACTCATTCAATAAAAAAAAAAAAAATAATTTATAAACAATTCCTAGCAACTTTGAATTATTTCGAGTAATTTAAATTTTAAAAATTGCAAAAAACATTTTTTGGTCTATAGAAATAAAGATATTAACTATCAATATGGTTATTTAAACGCCTTATTTAATAACTTCTATTTGACACATCTCAAATATACCTTTATTAAGTGGATCTATATTTGAGTTTTGTATTTTTTGTTTATATCTGGTTGGTCATATTTATTACCTACACGTTAGGTGAAACATATTATAATATTTCTTGTCAAAAAATAGGTTACAAAATAGTTTGTTAATTGTTTATCGTCATTATACTGCAATGCATTTTGTCTTACATGATATCCATAAATCTAAAAAGGGGGAAAGTAGGTAACCTGCACTCTACTGTAAAGTAGGACTTCTACTGTAGGAGTCTAGTGTAGCTCGTAGGTAATTATAATGGATGTATTAAAATGTTAAATTTAAATTCAATTTATATCATAGTCATTGAATACGTACAATTAGGTATGCTGAGTGGAGACGATCTGTTTCAGCCTGCTATTATATAAATATATTGAGATTAATTATTATGTTAATATTAATTTCGCTTATAGTAATATATGGAATCAACTATAAGCTATGATACCAACAAATCTATATAATTGTTTTGAAAATGTCGTTCTGTTTATAGACTAAATATTATACTTACTCTTCAAGTCCCCACGGAAAAAATATTTTTGAATTACAGCAATATAACTAAACCCTTTATTTATCCTTTAAATATTGAATTTCGTCAAAATGTAAACTTTAAATACCTATATAATAGCGTTTACCTTTCGAGGGGAGGTGTCTAATTGAATCTCCAGATACAAACGATAATATTATTTTATTATATTTTAATAAGCCCCTTTAAACCCCGAAAAAAAATATACAAAGCAATTCCAAGATCATCCTACCCTAACATGAGAAGTCACCCCTATTGTATTCGTACATAATATCCACCCTACACCTCAAACATTATCTTGATAAGGAAGTTATTAATTCACAACAGATTTAGAAAGCCCTTTTTAGATTTTTCAGTAAATTGTTTGTAATATCTGTGAAAACAATAGTCCTCGGCCCTCGCAGTCATGAAACTCGCACACAACAACAATTTACCAAGCATACTCTTTCCTCATTATATAATTTGATTAAACTTTTATTTTATTTCCTAGTTTTTGAATTAAAAAAAATAATACTAATTTACTCAATAATTTACAGATAATAAATTAAGTAATAATCGTTTGGAAAAATAAGTTTGTATCTTCGCAGGATAAACCATGAAAAGGCTAAGTAAAAATGTTAAGTATTTAGAAGTATCACGGTATACTTATAAGAATTCCAAAAATTATAATAATTTAAATAAACGCATAATTAAAGGATAAAATGAGGTGAATCACTATGTGTGTTTTGTAATGAATACTTTGTCGCAGCATATTATTATTATTATATATGAATTCTCGCCGCTGGCTTTGAGCATAAGCACGCAACCGCCAACAATAAATTCACCATGGGTAAGTCTTATCCGGAGAGATAGACTATCGCAATAATAATAATAATAATATAAAACGTCACCATAGCACGTGTTCACTGCTAGGGGCCAAATAGTTGACGTGCGTGCGTGTACCACTGTCGATACTCGTTGGTAGGTGGAAATTATATTTCTTGAGCAAATTCTTTAGCCACAGAATAAAAGAGTGTGTTGTATAATATTATTTTAGGCTGGTATATTTAGTATTCTGTCATTTTCACTAGACAATCTCTGTTTTCTAACACCCAACAGCCCAATAATAATATACACTGCACAAGTTGTGCGTTGTATTTAAAAAAATTCTTTGTATAACCTATGATATAATAATGATGCTTGGATAAATTATAATAAAGGATAATATGCATTAATTTATGAAATTATTATCACACGTTCTCGATCACCTAGTCGTACTATAATACAATAAAGGTCCTGGTGATACATTCACTACTATATTAAAGCACATTACTTCAGTCATTATATCAAAAGGCGTTATTAACTGTTTATACCGTTTCACTTGACAAATTTGTAGGGCATTGGTTTTATGGATTTTACTCTTGAAAATGGATTTTGATTCAAAGTTCACAATATTCTAATGAAAGTAAAGTTTAGTATAAAATCAATTGGACTAAAAATAGGAACTCTTTAAATTAATTAAAATCCATTTTTTAAATTAAAACGTACCCAACCTAAGTTCCACAGAATTTCCAAGTAATAATTAATTGTTATACACACCTTCCTTTTTAAGTGGCTTAAAATCACCGGCTAATAATACAGTGAAATGTGCCTGCGCATACGGTTGTGCACCGATTTAAAATAAATAATTCATTTTACGGGAGATACAATCTCCATATTAAGCCAATATTGATTTACTTGTCATACACTAACAAGTAACCAAAATACCCAAATATCGATTTGAAAATATTTTTTTCCTTATAACATGGAAGACTGATGTAGTCCCTTTTATTTAAATTCAATTTTTTTTTTTTGTATTCGAGTACGTTATGGTTGTATTGTAGCAATCAATTTATTTATATATTTTTAATCACCGTTACCATAATATTGTATATTGTTATAGAATCTTGCATCCGGTTCTGAAGACATTTAAATTGTGGCAAAAATCCATTCAAAGGCGGAACGTAGGTATAATTAAAAACTTAGTTTAACTAAAACGATCACATTTGAATGTCGTAAATATTACTTTGACATAATATCACTATAGTACAATGGAGATTTTGTCATATATAACATTTATCAACGGTTAGGTTTTTGTTTTACAATTTTACAAGCTGTTTAATCAAAAATATTTATTAATTTAAATTCACTGGTTATTTTAATTTGATACGTATATGACTTTTCTAATAATTTAAAAGCTTTTTTTTTTTTTTTTGGTTGAAGTTTTGATAACTGAGGGCATTAGGCTTTGGAACTGTGGGGGAGGGTACTGTAGGTTTTGAACACTTGTGTATTTGTTTTGGCAGAATTTTTAAGTGGGCACCCTTAGGTATATGCCATGCCCGGGTGGGGGATGGTGGCCTCTCTCTCCAGACACCGGGACTGCCCGAATATAAGTGCGTGCAGCCATGGCCGAGGTTCGAACCAGCTACGGTGTGTGTCTCAACCGACACCTTAGTCTGCTCTCCACTCCGTCACCCAATAGCTATTTATATGTACATTTTTATTTTACATTCGTTGATCAGAAATTATCCCTACGATATCCCATAAAAAAACACTTTTGTCGTTAATTTTAAAATAAGAAAATGTGTAAACGACCACTATACTATTATGGTTATTGATATGGTTTATATAGTTTAATTGAAGAAAAAAAATACTAACTTATCCAAAATAATAATAATATGCTATGATTTACTTACAGTCAAATGTATTGTAGTTAATTATATTATAGCACAATAATTATTTATCAATAAGTACTTAAAATTGGAATAATTACTATAATTTCCAAGTATAATTAAAAAAAAAATAATTAAACAATGATAATATGTGAAGTAGTAAAATTGCAAAACGTTGTCTTGTATACGCATGTAATATTAGTAGAACCGACCTACTCCCTCTCTAAATAAATCTCATCTCTTACCGTGTAAAAAAAAACCTCCGTATACGCAACTGTCAAACTGCAAAATTGATTGCACGTATACGTTTATATATAACGTCTTTCACTAAAAATACACAATACCGTACACGACTATTATTCACTACATTTATTTTTTCAACATTTTTTTTTTCGAACTCTAAGCATATAGTGTGTAGTAATATTAGTAGGTGATTGAATAAACAAATACAATAAATCGTCTTTGTACGAGTAAATATACTAAAAGGAAGGGCTACAGTGTTTTATTAAAAACACTACATTTTATTTGTGTGGGTAGTTAAGCATTATAATCAAAGATTTTGTACAGAAAATAAGGTCGGGCATTTAAATTTAACATTACATTACAAATCAATATGAACTCATTAATTTATACAATGTTGTACAGGTAATTATTGAAAATATTTCAGTAAGAGTAAGTTAAACAAAAAAAAAATAAAAATATTCACACCTAAAAATTAATTTTGTGTTGTTTTATATGATGCACAAAGTGATTAGTGGCAATAATAAAATATTTAAATAAATATAAAAGCATTCAAAAAATTCATGATGTGTGGCACCGATGGTGTTTCAAACAGTTTAGTAAAAATTTAAAAACGAATAAATTAAAAATACACTCTAGGTAAGTCATAAGTAATATATAGGGACTAGGGAGGTACAAAGCTAGAAAGGGTATTTACATTTTAAGGTAAGGTCCCAATTAATATTAATAATAGTATGTACTTATAAGTTATAATATTATTATATTCCTACCAATAAATATAATTAACTATTGTTTTATAAATGTATTTAGGAGAACGCATTTTCAATAATTTATCTTAGTCATAGGAATAGTTATAAATACGTTTGCCAATCATAAGACATTTAAATATACAGTGAAATTTTTGAGAAATTTTTAAAAACTAAAATATTGCTATAGTATGCAATATGCAACCATTTTCCGTCGAGGAACACATAATATGTCAATGATGCGATTCAGTGATATCTTGTCAAACAATATCACTCAAAAAGTAGACACAGTGTGTTACACTTAAAATGTGAAGTTACTTTTTGTGTCAACTGTAATTTCAAAAACCAATAATTGTTTTTGATCCATTTAAATTGTAATTGTATCATTATTGTAAGTAAGTATTTAGTTGATATAATCTAATACCGAAATATTTAGTAGGTTTCTATTATACTCAATTGTTTTATTAATATTGAATAAAAATAATTCAGTTTCCTATACATTTATACATTAAAATTTTAGATTCTAAACACAATGCTGAGAACATCGATGATGTGTATATATTTTTATACTTTATCACCAATCATAGTTTGTGATTTCTAGTAGGAAATTGGATCTAATTGGTACACATAGTGGAGAAGATCAAAATAATAGTAAAGTAAAAAATTACTTACAATAATTGGGAAAAACCAAAAACAAAAAGATTACATTTTTTTATAGATTTTATTTATTTTTTGTTTTAATTCAAAAATGCATAACTTTATTGTAGATACTCGGATTTTTTAATAAATGTTTATATAGTAATTTCCTAAACACAAAATAATTGTTCAAATATTATTGCTGTTTTTGTACTATTTATAGACGATTAATTGTTAACTTTTTTTAGACTTATAAGATTTTATTTGCTAACTGCAAATTACAAAAATAATTGGGAAAATGACACACAATTTTCTTATGAGTGAAGAAAAATGTTTAAAACGTATAATAAAGACTGATCTCAAACGGTTTTTGTTATTTTGATTTAGGTAATTCTAAAATTGTTAATTTTTGTTAATTATATAATTTAAATTATAATTTACAAAATGATTAAGCCGTTTTTGATATTTAATGGTGTATTAAATTTTCAAATTATTAGGTTTTAATCAATTGATGTTGATAAAAAAAAATAATACTCCATAGAAATGTTTGAACATTCAAAACAATATTTATTATAAGTTTTAGCTATATAAACTTAAGCATATACAACACTTAGATACTTTTATTTTTGTTGTATGAGTTTCTTCAAATATTGACGAAATTCGTCAAAATAACGAAAATTAACATATTTTCTGTAATGCAGCATTTTTATATTTGTACATATAAAACTTTTTTTTTAAATAAGTATACTTTAAAGTTTTAACTTTTAAGTGTTTAATTAAAAATAATAATAATTTATTTATTTGATGGTCGCTGTGCACTTAATTATAATATGTTTAATATTATACAAAACATTTTATGTCATAGAGATATACGATTTGTCTTTGCAAATTGTAAATTATATTATTGTTGTTTTTGATCAAAAGGAAATTTAAATAATATATTTTCCACATCCGAAAAACGTCACTTCAAATTAAAACATTTCATGCTGAGTGTATTTATTTAGGAGTGCCGCATAGGCAATCGTTTTAGTCTGTATAAGTCCTTGCGCGTTGAATGTATAATTACATTAAACTCTCAGATAAGTATAAAGATACTGTTTTTTGAAATTAACACCACATGCATTAAATATTATGTGGGACTTTAAATGGAACATCAAGACTTTTTAATTTCAGTTTGATATACCTTAATATCTGAAAACTGATTTTAATTGTTCATAGGTTTTAGGTAAAGCCTCCAAAACACAAGGTAATAAATTCGGAATAGTTATTTTTTTTTTTACAATAATAATTTAGGAATTATTCCAATTTTAGTTTGTCAGCTTAAAATAAATACAAAAATATTATTCACAATTGTTTCTACTATCAATGTTTTAGTGATATTTTTAAATAGGTATATGTTTTAAACATGTTAATACATCAATCTTAGTTCAAGGCTGTCTGTCATTTAATAGATTTTAGTACTATGAACAGCAAGTATATAAATAATTATATATTTGTATAATATAATAACAATAATTATTAAAAATCACGTTTAGGTAATATTATGTTATAAACTTTGAAAAGTCTAAAATATATCAACCGACTCTAGTACTTACGTACTTAACATGATACATGTCCATATACCCAATGATTGATGTTTTTAAAATGTGCTGAGCCATTTTATTCTTTGTTTTCTTTTAAGTTTGTCATTGAATAAATTGACACAAACATTTTGCATGCCAGTTTCGTATTTACTTGGCATTGAGTTTCTGACACTTGAAACTTACTATATCGCAGTTTCTCAGAAAAAAAACGGGTTGCAACCAAACAAAAAATTATGAATTTGGTTAATTTAATAACAAAAATATGTTGTACTAGTTTGGACTTGATTGTGCACCATGATGGAAGTCAATATTATGATAATGTATGTAATCATACACTTTGCTAGCAATAGTAGCAAATAATAAATAAATATGGCATTTTAATTAGGAACAAACATTCTGTGGACTATTAGTATAAGTTGTATGACTTAATATGTAGTTATACCACAGTCGAATTAAGATAATGATTGAGTTGACCATAATAATATTATTTAATATATTTTAACATATTTTGGTCATTATTTTAAATAATATACATTCATAATTCACAAAGTATAAATAAAAAACGATACATTAATAATATTATCGTACGTATTCTCATTTGATTAAGACATAAATAATATAATATAATAATATATTGAAGGTACATTATGTTCACCCTTTTTGATTGATTATTTTAAGTATAGTACCTATACTTTATTTGTTATATTATTACACTGCACCTTTTTAATATATGGAATTGAGGTGTATTCAATTCCATAGGCCTTACAATTTATATAATTTGTATAAGTGTATATTATACACTTATACAAAGCATTCAATTAAAAACAATTTAATAAAATGTTTTATGGTCAATATGGATTTTTTTTTATATTTTTTAAATGAATTTATATTATTTCGTTTGAAAATAAAATGCACATGATATAATATACCATCGTATATACGTCATATAAACAGAAAAATATCTTAATTAATTATTTTATAATTTATTAACACATATTGTTATTATTGTACTCGTATACATATTGTTATCCGATGGATTTTTCCACATTTTAAATGAAATTCCCGAAGTCTATTGTAATAATTTCGGAACAAAAGATTGATTTGTTCTGGTTATTAAAGAAAGATACATAAATCCATTTCAATTGACTATAAAGATTGTAATTTAAAATTTAAAATAGCAATATTTACATTAATGTTTCATAAAAAAATGATACTCCAGCTGATTTGGTTTTGCTCCTTTATTGCGAGCTACCGGTGCTCAATTTTTTCTAGTTTGGTTTGTTCTTTTTATAATGTACGTAAAATGTATATATAAATATTCCTACAAACAAACTTTAACATAAGATATATATTTGAATATTGCATACATAGTTATGTACATTACAATGATGTTAAAAAAGGACACAACTTAGATAAGAAAAACTTCAATAAGAATTTTCCAAAGTAGTTTTCTCTTATAAATTGTAAAAAAAAAACCGTATCTTAAAGGCTGGTCTGGGCTTTATGAACCATCCTGAATGTATAAATTGTATAATTTACTCGTATACAAGTAGTATAATATTATATTATTGAGATATTATTTTCAAGCTTCAATGTGTTGCCATTCCAATCGAGCATTAAAAAGTATTCGTCTGAAGTGCCCTACAAAGAATTAAATATATTAACTACTGTGGTTTTTTCCCAAATTATTCTTCATACATTTTGTATTATTTGTATGCTGTTATGATACAGCACTGCTACAAATGTCGTCTTTTGTTGTAGGTGTATAAGGTTTTATTTTTTAGTATAATATCACTCCTACACGTAGAAGGAAAAAATTAAAAACTTTGTCCAGAATATATCTATCAAACCAATGATGATTAGGTACTAACTAATTAAGCTAAATCACAAGCGTGCACCACTTTTTACCTATCCAAACTGGATGACCAAGATAACAGTCACGAAATAGATCAAAGAGTAGTAGTTACAATTTCAGATTAGTTAAGTATAATATGCTAGATGACCACAATTAAAAACATAAAATAGCTTAGGGTGAAGTTCGGAAAAAATAGAAAAATAGAAAATAGGTACCTATGTACTTATAAATAACTTGCTTCACTGTTTTATTTAATTCCAGTTAGAACAACTTTTAAGGAATATTATATTACATCTTCAAGGCTTAGGTATAGTTATTATAATTAAAATCTTATGCATTTTTAACTAAAATATAATATGTTTATTTTTTTCAAATTGTATCATCATTTGAAGTTTAAATGAATATTAAAAAATGTACGAATAACCAATTGATTTTTACTGCTGTAAAAATAACTTACACAGTTCTTTAATGTATTACAATTTTAAAGTGTCTTGCTAAAATTAATATTATCTACATAAACTAAAGAAAATATTGTATATTTCAAATGCCTTTTAATTGTTAAAAATAAACCCAAGTATTTTTAAAAATATTTCATGTCCACAAACTACTAATATTTTTTTATATATATTTGGAGAAAATGTCAAGTCTCCCATGAATTCTTTAGTTTTTAATTACTACTGTTTCTTTTTTCCATATTCACTTTTATATTTTTTGACCGGTTATTTTGACAATGCTAAAAATGTTTTTATTTTTGATTCCCCCTTCCCACTCTAATTTTAAAATTTTCATAAAACGTGTACTCAATGTTGATAGATATTAATTGTTATAGCTATATTGTTTTCACCATGAATTCGCAATTATTAATATCACTTAGATATTTGTTTACATATACCTTTCATATTGAAAATTGTTTATTTTTATACACACGAAAATCAATCGATGTAGTTTCAATTTAACGGTCTTTATTTTAGGTATTTAAATTTTTTTTTTTTAGTAAAACGTGTATTGATTTTCGTATAATTGTTTAACCAATAAAAACGTTTCATAATAATATGTAATAATTCTGTACACATGAACAGAAATTGTAACATATTACTAACGTTAGTTCGTCTTTACACCTAACCTATGATAAAATGTTTCATGTATGTTTTAATCGTAGGAGGAAAAAAAACATTCTGGTATAATAATTTTAAGATAATTAAGCAAATTATATGTAAACATCTTAAGCATACAAATATCAACATTATACATTATAAATCAATATATAAGTGCATTTTAATAATATCTAACTGTAACTCATACTTAATTTAACCTATTGCGGATTGTATACAATGTGACAGCCGATATACAACCTGACTTCGCTCGGGAATAATGACCTAATAATACAAAATACAGTGTTATATTTGTGTATCTCAATGTAAGTGTGACCTGTTGTGGATCCAGGGCTTAATTTGGTGGAGCATGGGGTTGGAAGTACAAAAAGTACAACAATTGGCTATAAAATTGGCTAAACACAATGTAAAACAAATGGAAATGTGAATTGAGGGGATTCCCCCTTTGCCCCCCCCCAGATCAGTATAACCTAGTTCAGATTGTAATACGCCAGGATGTAATATTCCAGAAACCTTCGCGGGAGTGTACTCAACAACTTATATAGATTAGTGTTAAGAATACCATTTTATTACCTTAACTTAGTTTAGTGTTATTAGTAACACTATAAGTATCTATAAGTAACAGATTACAACTTTATGTCAATCTGAGTAAGAAAAAGCGTTATAACAGTGGATTTGTATTACGATGTGTTGGACAGATAGCGCCACTGTTGTGTTTGTTACATCCAGATTTCCTACTTTTCTGATGAATTTTCCAAAAATGTTCTTTTATACATACCTAATCCTGACAATTACGAACACATAACAAACAAAAGAATTAACCAAATAGGCACAGCCGCTTTGAAGTGATGCGTGGAAAAACGTTTTTATGGACCTTATTTATAAAACTATTATTTACTTATATGGTACCTAAGTACTCCTGAATGATGTTTAATGAATAATAACTATTATAAATTATGAAAATTGAATGATAAGTGATAATTGTTATAATATTATTTTCTTAATCTTTCTGGAGGGGATTTTAACTCCTGTACACCCCCTTGGGAACATCACTGTCTCATACATTATACATTTTACTCATACGTATCTAGGTAGTACATTATGTTTGTATCACTACCTTTTAAATATTTACATGGCAAATTATGGCAATATATAAAAGTATGTTGAATTACACCACGAAGCATAAGTGATGGTCAGATAAAGTTCAAGTGGAGTGCAAAAAAAACAGGAGTAGGATAGTTTTAACCAAATAGATCCCACTGGGGAGAAATAAACCAAAACATATTATGTTTAAATTGTTTAATATTTTATAGATAATATTGAGTTGAGATTCTCTCAAACAAGTCTTGTAAGTTTTTTATACTTCACATAGGTTCAGTTAACTAATTACATGATAATAATAGGTACGTGTGTAGTAGGACCCAAGTCCACTGGTTCTCTTTAAATGTGAACATCGAGTTCTAAAAATTGATTATTTTCATTATTTTAACTGATTTAAGGGGTGACATTTCAAAACGTACTACTTCCATTTTACACTTTTTTGAGAAATAACCATTTTCTATTTTTAATTACCAGTGGAAATAGTATGTTATGCGTTTAACCCAATTACATTCCCTATCTTCATACTATGGGAAATAGTACAATATGGCCTACTTTGGAAATAGTACTTTTGTACAATTTGAGGAATTGGTACGTTTTGAGTCAATTTGTCAAATGAACAAACTATTTAACATGGGAAATACTACGTTTTGACTTAATTTTGGAAATAGTGCATTCAGACAAATTTTACTTTTAGAAATAGTGCGTTTTGCGTCATTTATGAGTTTCAGATTGATTTTAACAAGGTAAATAGTACGTTTTGGTTCAATTTCAACACTCCATTCGATTCCTCGTTCATTTTAGATTCTGAGTGGAACGATGAATGTATTGATTTTACAATGATTTGTGTTTTTTTTTTATTTTTTTTTTTTTTTTTTGTGTCTGTCATCACGGTTTGAGGCACTAACACTGCTTCGATTTTTTTCAATAGTATCTTGTTCGATGGGAAAGTGAATCTAGTTGGTGCATTCGGGAGGTCAAATTTTAAAATTCCCAATAGTTTTCACGAGTTTTAAAAATATGAATAAAATTTTATTTGTTGGTAAAAAAGTTTAAAATGTAATAGAAGGCTCCTAGTATATTGTTTCAAAAGCAGATGAAAAATATTAAAAATCCTAAGTCACAGTTTTTTTTTATAAGCATTTAAAGTTTAAAAATTAACAAAATATGGAAA
>CARXXK010000002.1:15263923-15331030 GCA_949089665.1 Macrosiphum euphorbiae | reverse complement strand
ACGAGTTTTAAAAATATGAATAAAATTTTATTTGTTGGTACAAAAGTTTAAAATGTAATAGAAGGCTCCTAGTATATTGTTTCAAAAGCAGATGAAAAATATTAAAAATCCTTAGTCACAGTTTTTTTTTTATAAGCATTCAAAGTTTAAAAATTGACAAAATATGGAAAAATTACGAAAATGAGCAAATTATTTTGAGTTAAGTATTTGTAAAAATTTTTCTTTTTACATCTAAGATTTTAAAATGTAATACAAGATTCCTTATAAAATTATCTACCTTTATCAAAAAAAAAAATGTCAATAAGAAAGTCAAATTAAATTTTTATGACCGTTTGAAATTCAAATTTTTACAACATTGGATATACACTAGATTTCTCATGTAACGATTTATTTATTTTGTTGTAATTGAAAAACTAATAACTGTAGATACATCAAAATTTCACTGAATGTTTATATTAGCATTTCCTATGCACTTGCAGTTTTGAAAATATTTTGAGTCTTTTTCAGCTGTTTACGGACATTTACAGTTTTCAATTTTTTTAGTTTTTTTTTCTATAAATACTAATAAAGTTTTATATGTTGGGCCAAAAAGTGTAAAAGTTTAACACAAGGCTCCTGATATATTGTTACAATAGCAATTGAAAAATATTAAAAATACAAAATCACAATTTTGTTATATAAGCATTTAAAGATCGAATTTTTACAAAATTTATCAAATTTAAAATTGAATAATTATTTTGTAGTTAAAAATGTATAAAATATTCAACTTTTATATCTAAAAATTGAAAATTTAAAACTAGATTACACGTAAGTAGTTAATTCTGTTGCCAAAAAATCTTAAAATACATAAGCATAGTTTATTTTTATAGTAATTTTAAGTTCAAATTTGGACGATATTACATGTCAAAAAACCTAAAATAACTATTTTAGTTATTTTGTTGTGGTTGTATAATATTATTCTTGGGTACTTGAAACGTCTAAATTGTACTATTATATATCTATGATAGTATCACGGTTTTTTTTATGTATAACGCGTTATAAGTGCCTAAAGTATATTGTGATATGATTAATTTAGAATTTATTATAGGTACCTATTATAGGTAATTTTTTTTAAATCATAGATAGATAATTATATAATATGTCTTATACCTAGACTGACATAACGCCTCAGGTTAGGTTAGGTTAGGGTAGGTTATCAATTTTGTCAATTTTGGAAATGTCACCGCCCTCAATTATTTTGCTTATATTTTTTTTTCACGCCATTATATAATATTTGATAAGACATATTCATATTATTGAATAAATATATTTAAAATAAAGAAAAGAAAATATTAATTTTTGATTGAACTTGATCTTTACAAAATGTATTTCTTATATTAGCATATTACAATTAAAATAGAATATATAGGTACTTACATAATATAATATGTAATATGCGCATGTATTATATTGTAAAAATATTTTTGTAGCCTAATCTAAATTTTATAAATGGATTGCAAGAATATCGTGAAAATCAAATTAACGAACAAAATATAAAAAAAAAAAAGGTGGGCAAGTGGGTGTCGCTCTGCTGTACAGTAGGTTACAAGTGGGTCACTGTATAATGGATGGTATTAAATTTGAATTCAATGATATAATATCATTGTATAAGAAAAACGATTCTGAGCGGTGACGGTATGTCAGTCTATGTATAAGACATATTATATACATATCTATGGTATTAAACAAAAAATTGACCTATAATAGGTACCTATAATAAATTCCAAATTAATCATATCACAATATCCATTAGATACTTATAACGCGTTATACATCAACAAAAACCGTGATACTATCATAGATATATAATAGTACACTTTAGAAGTTTCAAGTACCCACGAATAATATTATTCAATCACAACAAAATAACTAAAATAGTTATTCTAGGTTTTTTAATATGTAATTTCGTCCAAATTTGAATTTAAAATGTCTGTAAAAAATAAGTGTGTTCACATATTTTTTAGATTTTTTTTGGTTATAGTATGAACTATTTATGAGAACTTTTGTGTTGAATTTGTAATCCTTAGCTATAAAAACTGAACATTTTATAATTTATTAATTACAATGATTGATAATTTTCGAGATTTTGATAAATTTTGTCAAAATTTGATCTTTAAATGCTTATAAAAAAAAACTGTGCCTATGTATTTTTAATATTTTTCAACTGCTATTGTAACAATATATCAGGAGCCTTGTATTAAATTTTAACACTTTTTGGCCCAACAGATAAAACTTTATTGATATTTATAGAAAAAAAAACTAAAAAAAATTGAAAGCTGTAAATGTCTATAAACAGCTCAAAAAGAGTAAAAATATTTTTAAAATTGTATGGTGTATAGAAAATGCTAATTTAAACATTCAGTGAAATTTTCATGTATCTACAGTTGTTCGTTTTTGAATTGCAACAAAATAAAGAAATCGCTACATGAGTAATCGAGTGAATATCCAATGTTGTAAAAATTTGAATTTCAAACGCTCATAAAAATTTAATTTGACTGTCCGGTAGAGATTTTTTTATTGATAAAGGTAGATAATTTTATAAGGAATCTTGTGTTTCATTTTCAAATCTTAGATTTAAAAAGAAAAATTTTACGAATTCTTAACTCTAAATAATTTGCTAATTTTCGTGATTTTTCCATATTTTGTCAATTTTTGAACTTTAAATGCTTATAAAAAAAATTGTGACTAAGGATTTTTAATATTTTTCATCTGCCTTTGAAACAATATATTAGGAGCCTTCTATTAAATTTTCAAGCTTTTGCAACCAACAAATAAAATTTTATTGATATTTTTAGAAAAAAAACTAAAAAAAAATCGATTAGATGTCGAATGTACCTGTCTAAAAAAGTCTGTTAATTATTAATTTTAATTTATTTATAATATACTAATAACAAACATTTTACATTTTCGTTGAAATAGTTATCCCACGTTGTCATCATTTTAACTTGAAACGTCTATAATGATTTTGTTAAAATTTGACGTTCAAACTTTTATTAAAAAAAAATCGTTACATATGAATTTTTAATATTTTTAATGTATATAAGAACAACTTATTTGGAATCCTATCCACATTTTCCAAAGAGGGTTAATGAGTGAAATGAACCACTTAGTACATTATATTATTATTTTATAATTATAATAATAATATTTCATAATTGGCCGGAATGAAACAAAACAAATTCCAATTTATTAATGCTAATATTATACTGATATTATGTAACTTTTCTTTTAATAAATTCTCATTTTAATAATAAACAAATATTTATTTGTATGAATAAATAATTGTTTAATAGATAGATCAAATATTTAAGTAGAGGGCAAACTATTTAATTTAAATTCATGATGGTATTTATTTTTTTTTTATCCTGTATACAAAATTTCTACCAGAAGGAGTGCTTCGATTTCAACATATATAGTATCTTATATTTTAGAAAATTGGATCAATATGGTACTTTAAAGATGTCATTTTTCGATTTTCTCAATAGTAATGTAATTCCACGGGAAAAACTACACACAAATTACGAAAAAACATCTAAAAATGTTATTTTAATATCTAACGCATTGTTTATCACCACAGAAACAAATGAAAATAATAATAAAAATAATGATTTTAGTTAATTTGTTGTAATTTATAATATTAAATCAACATACAGGCTATAATAAAATATAATAACAGTATAAATTATAAAGACCGCCGAACCGTCTACGCTCAGAATCGGTTTTCGTATATACCTATAATGATATGATATCATTGAATTCAAATTTAATACAATCCATTATACAGTGACCCACTTGTAACCTACTGTACAACAGAGCGACATCCACTTACCCGCTTTTTTATAAGTTTAACTGTTACTTATGTAGTTTTGCGAAAAAAGAACATTTATGAAATATGAATGATCAATCATACTCTGATTCTGATATCTTAGATTCTGAGCTGAGTGAAGATTATAGTGGTTTTTACAATGGTGTTTATTTTTTTTTTTTATATCCTGTATACAAAATGTCTACCAGAAGAATAAATTCAAGTTTAATACAATCCATTATACATTGACGCACTTGTAATCTACTGTACAGCAGAGCATCATCCACTTACCTGCTTTTTAATATTTATATTCTTATAAATTATCTAACATTTACCAGAAATTAAAAGATAATTACTAGTAGTTGCCCTCTGTATCTATTTTTTAAAATGTATAATTTACTGTAGTATTATATTTTGACATGACGTAGTAGCATTTAAAATTAAATGTATTCGCATCTCAGTTTGTGGCTGTTCCATTCATTGGGCGCTATCTATTGGAACTTCGTTTAAACTCTAAATGCTATTTACTGAACAAAAGCAATGTAGTATTGGATAAGTTTTTATTTAACTAATCACAATCACACTATGTGAATTATTGTCATTATTACATAATTAGTTTTTTCTCTTATTAGAGACAATATAAATCTACAAAACTATTTATATATACCTAGAATAAAATAATATATAACTTAATTTATAATGTAAAATAACTGTGTTATAAAGTTCCTCATATCTCTATATTTTTTTAAAAGTAAATTTCGTATAGCATGACCTTTGTCCATTATTGGGGAGGTGTGTGGAGTAATAATTATTGAATACTACAAATTATATTTTTATTACATTATGAAGAATCAAAAATGTGTTTAGTTCTTCAAGATAATCTTTCAAAGATCCTCATTCGAGTAGGTAATAAATGAATAAAAAAATATAAATAAACATTTATATTATGCATTCATATTTTATAATTACAGTGAAACTTCCATACAACGAAGTCTCATGGGGAACAAAACAAATTCGTAATATAGAGAAATTTGTTAAGTAGAATTTATGCACGATTAACAACGATGGTTCTCAAAAATAATTCGTTATACAGAGAATGCCGTTAAATAAAAGTTTGTTATACGTCCGTTTCACTGTATTAAGAATAAAAACAAAGTTTTGTAACAATAATATAGACAGTATTATAAATAAATAAATTGCAGTGTTAATTTTTAATTTTCACAAATTTGTTGTTCATTTTATCAATAGATATAATATATTCTGCAAAACCTGCCACTATTTGACCTGTGTTTGGATGATATGGGGTCTAAGATAATTTAAATATTTTACTTCTTAATATTAATAATTACTTTATGATTTGTAAAAATGTTCGGATAAAAAGGATAAAAAAACAAAAGTCAATATATAAAAATGTCCCCATCTACAAAACGCAAAAAAAAAATATAGGTAGGGTTTTCAAAATAACAGTAAAGAGATATAGACTGTTAAAATTAAAATGGAAAATATAAAATAACCATAGCTTACTATGTTGTATACAAAATTTAAATGTTGTTTTTATAGCTCCCACCGGAACTCGTCCACAATTTTTATATAATTGCAAACATACGTAGACTTATTATGAAGTCTTCAACTACAATATATATTTGTTTACGAATAAAATATATTATAATAATTTTATTTTGACAGCCTGTAAAATACTTAAACTCTGAGTAGGGCATTCACTAGGGCATAGGTCACTTAATGTTTCAAAGTACAGTGACTAATGTGGCATTCTTATAATTATTATAAAAATGTGAGACTTAAGTCGTATTTGTCATCATGTAGGTATACATGTTATACTGATCATGTATGCGTTTACGTGAACGTAGATCTCACATTTATTATACAAACACAAAATGTCATAGTAAATCTTCGAATAATATAATTTTTAAAACGTTTTGCCTTAATTGATCTTGATAATAGTATATTAGGTATTATCAGAGCTGTACATTTATTGGTTTTGCGTAATATCGGTGAGTTTTATTTAGAATTTAAAGTGAGTGAGATATCCGATACAGTTTCGTAGACAAGGGTGAGGGGGTGTTCAACCCACTCCAATTGGTATTCTTTTCACGATATGTCATTACGTAAAAATATAATATAATAAAAACGAATACAATTTAAAAAAAAAAGTTATAATTTCTTTTCATCATATTATATTTATAAAAAGACAAAATTAAAGATAAACAAATTGCAGTGTTAAAGTCACCATCGAGTTTTGATTAAAAATGTACGGTATGAAGACTGTCGCCATTGAAATTATTATTAGATATCGAATATTTGAAATTATACTCCATTATAATATTGTGAAACGCATTTTTTTGTCGATTTTGTAAATAAGTAAAAACTAATCAAAAATTACTAATAAGTTCCTTATTAGAAAATTTGTTCAAAGAACATAATATTTTTATGTATTGATGTATAATGTATTTATGTATATTATTTTTAAATGTAAGCCTCCCCACCATTGGAAATAGCTGTGTACACTAATGAGCAGATAGAAACACATTTGATTCAAAACATTACTGTTTTACATTTAGTCATTACGTATTCTAAATATAATACATTTTACTTAGCATAATATATATGCATATTTTAGACGTTAGTGCATGTAACTTTTAGAGCTTTATTTCACTGCCCTGAATATTATGCATGACTTTTAATTCATTTTTCAAGATTTCCACAGCACACTTTGAATTGTTTTATTCACATTAAATTTTTTTTTTATATACAACTAGCTGATCCCGTGCACTTCGTTTCCCATTAAATGTACCAAATGTATATTTTATGTATTGACAAAAAATAATAATACAAATCAACAACATGCCCGATTAACCAATAGCAACCAATATGATATAATACACGGTTTCGCCACTGTTGTATTTTGTACATCCGGATTTCCTACTTTTTTGGTAGATTTTCCTAAAATTTTCTTTCGTAAAAACCTTCTCCTGGCAATAACAAACATCTTAAAAAAATGTAAGCCAAATCGGTTCAGCTGCTCACGAGATTTTCGCTTAGCAACACATTCAGTGATTCATTTTTATATTATTATAGATAATAATATACTAATAATATTATTATTTTTTAACACAACAGTTTTGTTCAGACGATATCATTGTATGTGAGGATATACAATTTCCACGTTACATTTTGTATTGTATTCACTGTTTACATTGCACATAATTTATACGAAATGTAAGCTATTATTATTTATTATACACATCAGTATAACGTCTCGAAAAATAATGCTTATAATAATAACACAAATATAATATAAATTAAAAAATGCCAATATATTATCTAATAGTCCAAAATACAATTCAAAGAACATCTTATTCATTTTTAAAAAAGTTTTACTAGGTTTGTGCAAGTTTACCATTACTGATTCTACTGCTTCCCGCCGGAGAACGGTTGAATTATTATTATTATAATCCCTTTCAGCTACAACAATAATAACCATTATTACTTTTATTATTGATACACATATAATGTATGAATGATCAGAGACGAAAAATAATTAGATATATACAATAAATAATATACAAAATAAAAGTAAACATGTTTAGTGTTTACTAATGTTACTTATATTATATTTTAACACAGGTTTGTGGCCGTAATAAAATACAAAATTAGTTTATTATCCCAAACGACCCAAACTCTATTCCCCAGGCCCTATTATTTGTAAAATTTCGGACTGCACGTTTCATTTTATTCTCGCTACCATCTTAGCAAAAGGAATGTATTACATAATACATATTACATATATAATATATATATTATATATATATTATATACCATATGTATACAATAATTTAACAATGCAATTTAATAAAACAACAAAATACTTATCTTTTAATAAAAATCATAAAAATTAAATAGCATAATATAATAATAAAAACCTTAACTTAACTTTTTAATAATTAAAATCATAACAATGCATATTACTTTCTTGATTTTTCATCAAGTAAGTATATAGTAATTGAAATGAAAAAAAGTCTGAACTTTGAAAACTTCAAGAATTTGTGTTAAATAGGAAAATAATAAAAATGTAACTCAGTAATGATGAATAGGTGGGTAATTTAGCTAGCTTTAATATAAAATATTAATAAGAGAGATTTTATATCACACCCAAGCGGTATACCCAATTTGAATCGATAAAAACATTCGAGTGAACAGTCCCAAAATTTCTATTTTTTAACTTTTATCCTAAACTATGATACCTAGCTAGAAATTTGGTTGATAACTCATTAAAAAGGGATTAGCAGGTAGACACTAAATATGGAATTAATTTTTTTTTTAAATTATTTAATTTTTCACAGATAAAAAAAAAAAAGAGTTATTTTCTCTAGATTTTCATTTAGAGATGTAGATCTCCGAAACTGGAGAACGGATTTTGTTGTTTGGGGTCTTGTTAAATTCACATTTGCTAGGAGAATTGCAGTGAAGATTTTCAGAACTTTATCTAAAATCGTTAATTCATTACAAAGCTGTAAAGATGAAAAACATAAAAAAACGCCCAATAAAATTTGTTTTAATTTATTTTAATGTTCTGTAGTGAATTAACTATTAAAGATAAAGTTCTGCAAATCTTCACTGCACTTCTCCTAACCAATGTGAATCTAACCAGACCAAAATCAACGAAATCCGCTGTCCGGTTTCGGAGATCTATCTCACTAAATGAAAATGAAAATGATTTTTTGTGGGGCTGTTCACGCCGACATTTTTCTGGATTCATATTGTTTGACCGCTTGGGTGTGATTAAATCAGTTAAAAAAATTCTAAAAATTCAAAATCAAGAAAGTTTACATGCCGATCCCTGATTTGGCAATTTTTGTTTTGTAGACCGTAGTGCACACACGTTCAAATCGTAGTGCACACTTGTATATTCGTAGTGCACATTGTGTGTCGTGGTGCACATAAAAATAGGGCCTGCTATTCCCTAAGCACTGAATTTGATTACGTTTTTGTATTAATGATTATATATATTATATACATAATATAGTATACAGAGTGATTATTATAAACCAGATGTTGTAGTAAAATAAATCGTTAAAAAACATTTAAACATAAGAAATATGCAACGAAAAAACGTACAACCTATTTAATTTAACTTTACAAACACTGCAGAAAGATAGTGCACAAAAATATAAATTAAATTATACATAACAATTTTTAAAAAAAAAAACGGGTAAGTGGGTAACGCTCTGCTGTACAGTAGGTTATAAATGGGTAACTATAATGCGGATCCGGACATTTCGGCGTGGGTCTATTTCGGCGTAATCATTTTTCATAAAATGATTTTAAACGCGTTTAGATAATAATATAATGTTAGCATTGATTATAATTTTACCTAACCGATATAATTTATCAGTTTTTATCTCACCTTCGTCGGTTGGATGTAGGTATGCCGTATGAACTGATATAATAATAATAATTATATATATATATACTATGGGATTATACTGTCATACAACATAATATATATTACGGTCTTAGTTGATAAAGATATATGTTTAGGTATAGTTAACCTATACGCTGTATCGATAGACGACCATTGAGTAGGTCATCAAGTACCTAGTCAGTAGTTAGTATAGTCACCATGGCGTAAGCAATTGAAACTGTCCGTGTACGTGAAATATATGTGCATAATGAGTGACCTGGAATTATTTTCGAAGTATAAAAATGATGCAGAATTTTCAATTTATATTAAAATGATTTTGGCTTTAGCTTTTGTTAAAATTGACGATATTTACAATAGTGTAAACTTGTTATATGATGAACTGCCTGAAGAAATATGTCCTCTCTTAGGATGGTTTGAAGAAAACTACATCGGTACAGTTGTAAGAAATCGTCGTCGAAACCCACTTTTTCCCGCTATAATTTGGAACGTTCATGATCGCGTACTTAATAAAGAAGATCGAACAAATAATTATGCAGACGCGGCAAATCGTCGGCTTAATCTACAAATGGCAGTTGACCGTGTGGGCATTTATATCATGTTTAAGGAGAATACAAAGTGGCTGAGACACCTTCTTTTGCCAATTAGAAACAGGTAAAAGTCCACCTAAAAAGAAAAAAAATACATCGACGTCGATAAACGTATTTTAAAATTAGTCTGCAATTATGATAATCGTAATATTATGAGTTTTTTAAGAGGAATAGCACATCATTTAAGTATGATGACCTGAATATTTTTATTCATATTTTGTATAGCATTATCCTTATTTTAATTAAATTTGTATTATTATACTTAAATATACCTAATTATTTTATACAGTTTTTTATACAAAAAATATTTATATATTTATATTTTATGGTGACCTACCTAATTTCTTGAATGGGCTCTACGCCGAAACGGCCCTACGCCGAAACAGCCGTATGCCGAAACAGCCACGACGAGATGGCCACGAAATGTCCTAGACCAACTTTAATAATGGTGTTCAATATTAATTCAATGATATAATAACATTGTATACGAGAAACGATTCTGAGCTGAGACGGTTTGTCAGGCTATAGGATAATTGTATTATATTTATAATATTGTTATTGTTAATACGGTAGACGGTTAAATTGATTCATTATTATTTGTTTATTATCATATTTGTATATAATAATATAATTTAGAAATTCCAATAATAATTTTTTTTAAATATAACATAAAAATAAAATCGTTGTTTTTCATTTAACTACCTAATTTCGTCCAAATGTGTACATAAAATAACTAAAAAAAAAAACCTGTCTTTCATATTTTTTAGATTTTTTGGTTACAGAATAACCTTGCTGGAACCTTGCTTTAAATGTTCAATCTTTAGTTATAAAAGTTGAACATTTTATATAAGTTTAACTACAAAATCATTTTTAAATTTGATAAATGTTGTCAACATTTGAACTTAAAATGCTTATAAATAAAAATTGTGACTTTATATTTTTAATATGTTTCGACTGACATTGTAACAATATATTAGAAGCCTTCTATTATTTTTAAGCTTTTCGACCAAACAAATACAATTTTATTTATATTTATAGAAATAAAAAAACTTATACAATTCATAATAATAACATTTTCTGAACAGCTCAAAACGAGTCGATATATTTTGAGCATTTTATCAAGTGTAGAAACTGATAAAAAAAAACATTTTATAGTGTAATTTTAAAGTATCTATAGTTATTGGTATGTGGATTTCAAAACATATTTGATTATCAAAAATAATTAAATACCGCAGAACAAAACATAACGATTAGCAAAATGTAATATACCTAGTTAATGTTACTAATTATGATCACTTGTTAACATTTATTTAATATAACAACCTAAACTTAGATTGTTTATAAAATTTGGAGATTCTTAATACGTTTTATACTTATTTTTTTCAAATAAGAACCACTTTTATTTTATTGTAAGTTGTTCTGGAGATGATTTTTCTTGAAAATATTTAAATACCTACCTATATAAATTGAAATGAGGAGTTTCTGAATTATACAACTTTACGGAATAAGGATAATTTTAACAGTTAATGGTTATTTTGGGTGTATAAAACTATCAACATTAAAACAATGAAGAAAGAACTTTTAAGCAGTTTATAGCTTTAATAAAGATTTTAAGAAATATATTTTTTACATGCGTCTAAAGTTAATAATTTCAAGAAATACATTTCTGGGTGGAATATTTTTTATTTTTAGAAATAGCAAAAATTATAAAATGTAACTGTCTTCATACTTTTCAAAATATATAGGTAGCTAATATTCCTATCTAATACAAATAACGAACACACAACTCGTTGATATTTTTATTGTAATATTTTACATTGTTTATACCATTTATGCAAATATAAATACCTACCTCCGGAGTTGTAAATTAAAGTGTGCCATTAGTTATTAAATTATTATAATAAAACTGATGTCTGTAAATTAAGTTATTTAAACAGATTTACGTTCCTGCATTATTCACTAAGATAATTTTAAAATTATTTTAGCTATACAGTATTTAAAAGCTATAAATATATATTTAGGTTAATTATAACTCAAATATGACATTTTAAACTTTTGTCAGATAAGGCCTTGTTTGATTTATACGTCAATTCTGTTAAAATTAACTTGAGCATAATAGCAATTAGCTGATTAGTCGACATTTTGAATAATTTTAAAAACAAATATAAACCATTTCACAGAATATCCACCGACCACTCAGTCATCACTCATCAGTAGATAGTAGAGACATACTAACTATAATGTGTTCGTTATTGGATTTTCATTAGTTATCTATGTGAAAACCTTACAACTATACAATTTTCTACATTTTTTAAATTATTAATAAATATTGATATTATTGATTCAAAATCAAACTGATTTTTAAAATTGTTTTTAAAATTATCAATATGTAACTGCATGAAATAGGTATTTGAGAAATAAAAATAAATTTACAAAGTTTAGAAATTGAAGTGATTATAAATGGCTCAATATATTTTTCATCAGGTTTTCGTGGAAATGAATACTTTTCTTCGGTTTTCTAAAGTTAGTTTTAGTGAATGAATATTTGATGTTTATGTTTGAGATTTATCTATTTGTGTCTAGTACACAATAGCTGAGTGTTTTTACTTTCATTTATTTTAGTGTTTTTGTTGATTTTGCAACAATGTTTTGACTGGGTATTTTTCTTGCATTCACCGTAATTTCTCCGTGCTATCTGAACACTGAGAAACGGTTTTAAAAACCACTCATATGGATATGATATCACAGTAATGTGGTAACACTTTATTTATTCATGTAATTGATATATTTTAATGGGTGTTGAGAAGGACTTCTTTAGGATAAAAATAATCTTTGTACTTATATGACACATTATTTACCTCTTGAATACAAAACAATTCTATTTCTACATCCAGTTATAGTACCTACAAAAGTAAGTAGTTGTAATGAATATTTCTCATATTATTAAAGTTAAAAATTATAACCTATTTAATTTAATTTTGATTACTTTGAAGTTCTAAACCTACTCTAGTTTTATTAAATTTATATCTGAGATCAATCTGAACTTGAATTTCGATTTAGTCCAACATTAGGCCTACATATCAGTGGAATTTTGTAGTGGTGTTAAAACGTTAAAATTATAATTTGAGTCGGGTGATGGGTAAAACCAAGTTATTGATTGCAGAAATCAACACATTAATACTTACCAATGAAAAATTTAAGTATTTCTTAGTTCAAAGCCTATCACACCAATTCACTAATATTATATGCATGAGTGTGAAGTTTGAACATTAGGTTGTTAGATTATATTATCTAAATAAGCTATTTAATAATTCAACAAACAAATTTTTAATTAATTTGTAAATTTTTTGAAATAATGTAAAAATATACTGCGTTCATTTAAATAGTTTTGTTATTTTTATATTTTTAGTATACTTGAAAACAGGTCTTAAACTTTAATGTAACTTCAACCTTACAAATAATCTCCTAAAATTATAAAATATTGAATTGTCTTATATATAGGTAATAACTTTTATCCTCAAAATACAACTGTTTGTATTTTATAACATATTCTAACAAATATATGCATTTTTAACACTTTTCTTAAGTTTGGTTACACGTCTGTCTGTGATCAAATCTTGCGCGCTCGATTTGAGGCACTTTTTGAAGATGAAAAATTCTGAAAATTTGTATAGACCTTGGTCTTGGATGACAATACAATAATCCGTAAAAAAATTTAAAAAAAAAATTTAAAAAAAAAAAAAATTAAAAATTTTTTTTAACTAAAAAGTAGAAAATAAAAAATTAAAAAATTATTTTTTAAAAACACACTTCTCTAAAAAAACAAAAAAAATAATGAAAAATTTAAAGTGTGTGGCGCTCTTAAACTTGACATATTATACCACACACTTTTAAATTTTTCATTATTTTTTTTGTTTTTTTAGAGAAGTGTGTTTTTAAAAAATAATTTTTTTATCAGTAAACTTCCTACAGCAAAATATTAAATATTTTCCGTACTCAAGGTAGAATAAAAGCCAATTCAAAATAAAAAATTAAAAAATATTATATAATGAACACATTGTAATAGGTATTATCGTTATTAAAAAAAAACATTTAATAAATTTGCTATAAAACAAATTTTTATCATTCGTGTACATAACTATAATTTATTTATATATTTTTGGTTAATTTTAATAAAATATAAATTTATTTCATCAGGAATGCGTATCGTGTATGTTTTACTAAATTTCAATAACACTTATACAAAATTGAATCATATAATACTATCAATTTTTAATTGATGAAAATATTTTCTTTTTAAATATTATTTGTGATGAGTGTAATATGTATATAATGCTATTTCCACTTTTGATAAATACAACTATATTATGTTCAGCGGTGGCTATCGTAGCAGTAGCATCACCTGGATACTAATGCGCTCTCCACTGGCAAATATAATTAGTGTTTTGTGATTTTTGCACTGATAATGGCTAAAATGGTTCAGTGTCAGTTTTGAGTAGGCAATCTCAAAATACTTCCCTTAAGGGCAGTTTTAAGTTAGAAACATTAACTACAGACTAAGGTAGGTGGAACATTTAATTTTAATACATATTTCTTATTGGCTACTTGGACGACCAAAGGTCAGCAGTCGTTGCTGATATCGTCAAGTCAGTTATCGGCAACAAGGGTGGCGTGTAGCCGGGCTATAGACTTCTACAAATATCATGCGGAATTACATGAGCAACCTGTATGTTGCATAATATAAATTATGTCTCATAACTTGTTTTTTTTGCACTTGCTTCTGAGTTACTTGGAACATACCGGGAACCACGAGTTGTCTACAGAAGATGACTCCATGGATACTGAACCTAGTGTTCGGGTGCTGAAAGGGAGAGTACGATATTGAGGGGTTTTAAACGAAAGTGCACTCTCTCCTCACTCTCTTCCTTGGTTAAGAGCAGTGAAAACCAGATCGAGGAGGGGATTAACCTACATCAAATTCACGTTGAAATCAGCAATGCACGAATCGAAAGAAAGGGGAAATAAATCGGGATAAAACCATATCGTTAAATTGTTGAAAGATATTTACTCCGGATGCTAACAAAGAACTAACCCGTAGCTATATTTACTATATTAGGTATCTTGTAGTTATTTTTGTGTTTAAGGAAAATGACGTGCAGAATGGAACTATCGACTCGGCCATCGCTACTTTGCCAACGATCCAGACCGTTTACCGATGTCCCGACCGCTGCCGACCGCCACTTTCACTAGGAGCCGGACTTGTACCGTACTCGGTACCCAGCCGTATTTCGGTTAAACACAGTTTTGCGTATCCGCCACTACCGTTACCCGAGTATTACGTCGGCCCCGCTTGGTTTGACGTGATGCGGTTCCCTGCTTTGTAGCTGCATCGTTGTTCGCATATTCACCATAAAACATATTATTCATATAGAGTTGGAATTTTATTTAGGCAACGAAGTGCACTGGATCAGCTGATCCGTTATTGATAGTGGGTGTTATCCTATTATTTTCATTGGTAGTGATATGTACATAAATAAATATACACAATAATACATGTACTATAATATAACACCCGCTATCAATGAAAATAGTATTATAACACTTACAACGATGACTTAATCGTTTTTCACTTTAGGTGAATGACTTTCTAGCCACTTTAAAATGGTTTTTGACTATACATTATTTTATACATACAAATTAATACCGATCATACACTGTGGGATCGTATCATTCAATTGCTAGGCTAGCTAAATTAGGCTATATAATATGTCATAGTCATATATAAGGTATATAATATTGTAGATTATAGTACCTATACCATATCCTATATAAATATAATATTAGTTACCAGCATAGAAATATTAAAACGAAAATAATTTACTAACAATTTTTAATGTTGAGTATTATATTTTATTATAGGTAACAAAATTCGTATTCAATAATTAATCATTTTCAAAATGTTATGTGTGTTGGTAATACATGTATTGTTTATACCTATGCATACAAAAACTCAATTATAATATATTATGTTTATATTTTATTCAGAATGTTAAACTATTATTTAAGAACTATAAGTCTTGAATTTATTTTGAAATATGAAGATTTTTTTTAATACCAGGGATAAACAAAAGGTCATTAAACTTTACTTACCAAATGAATATAATTTTAATATAAGCTACGTATCCAATGCACTTTCATTATAAAACGATTTTTATAGAATATAAATTAGTACTTATAATATTATTTTATTTTTTATTTTATCATTATAACAATCTTAATTTGTATTCGTAAGTATTATTATCGTTGTTCCCAATTTCAGTAACTCTTATAAATGTAGGCAGAATACTTAGTTATTTTTTGTTATTTGTTAAATTCTGCTTTTCAATGCTACAACCTTGTGTTTATTGTAAATATACACTTTGCTTGATAATATTGTATAATGCACATTTTAATTAAATATTTAGTATAATAAGTTAATATATTATTCTTTAGCGCAAATGACAAAGTGATCGATGCAGATAAAAGAGCAAAAAATATTAATGAATATAAATGTAGTTTAAAATAATTAATTGTCAAAAGTTAAAACAAAGATATTTTGTCAATTATTAGTATACCTACCTTTAATTTTAAGAATTAATATCAAATTGTTTTTAATACACAATAACATATTGATCATATATGAAATATATACTATATATCATATTATATTCATTATTATTATGTACATATTATTTGATATATTCTAATATACGAATTTAAATATTCATAAAATATAGTATTTTAATTTGAAAAAATTATGAAAATTTTTTTTAAGGAATACATATTATAGTATATTTCAACATAATTTATAATTAAAATAACATTTTTTTTCATGTATCAACAGATGAATAAAATTTTTGATTTGATTACAGATATTATTACTTATATTTTTTTTTTTATTTTAAGGTTTTCCTAACAATAGTAATCTAAACTTAGTGTTACAGTATTTTTAATTTATTTTTTTGATATTTTAAAAATAGTTGATTTAAAATTATTTACAAACATTTACAAATAATAAAGATACAAGAAAATACCTGGGTTATATATAATAAAAATAGCAATAATATAATATATTAAATGTTGTTCAGATGGTAAAATTAATAGGTGCATAAGTTAAGAAGACGTCATATCCGCATGTGTTGACTCTGTCTTACACACGTACGAATTAGGAAATTTTCGTTCACCGGTATCAATAGAGTGCTGTTAGTTTTGATATTAGAGTGAATTTATCTATTATAAAATATTTAGGAAGAACGATATCTGTGTTACCACATAGGTTTTTACGATATTTTAATTTTGAAGTGAGTTGTGAGTATGTAAAATAATAATATTTGAAAATACTTCATAGTTCACTTAAAAATTAAAATAGCCACATTCCACACAATGTTATGATACAATTATCTATTATGATGCACTAAAGTTGTAAGAAACTACTCGAACATTCTACTCTCCGAAACTCTGTTCTAAAATACACACTCTTATGTTAACGGACTTAACTTTTCATTCAACCAATACACATTAAAATAAAATATTAAAATAAAAGAGGTTACTGTTTCTACTAACATATATATAATAGCTGACTAAAAATTTCGTCGTTGGCCAGTTTTTTATTACCAATATACAATGACCACGTTGGTCCACACCAAAATATATTTAAAAATCTTAGTGGAGCAATGAATGTATTGATTTTACAGTGACAAAGATGATGTTTTTTTTATAATTTGTTTTTCATTTTTATCTGGTATTACCTTAGGGTTAATGGTTATACCTAACTAAAGTTATACCTAGTATAAAATCCAGGGCATCCAATGGTTACGTAATAATCAACATTTAAGTGCAAAATATGTCAAACCAAACATTACCTATACACTATCACTTATTTATCATCAACAGATTTCGGAGAATAATATGTTGACAAATTACAGAAACCGGCTGAAAAAGCTGTAGAAAAATCTTAAGTGAGTTTAATAAAAATTATGCTACCTATTATCTTTCTCCAGATCTTCTTAAGGCCCCCGAGGTCATAATATATTCGATAATTTCCTCAAATACACAATAAAGTATAATAGCAGCATAATATATACTTTAGCGAAATCCAACAAACGACAAGGTTCGGGAATGTCAGTAATAAGCTATCACATAATTATGTTATGGTTTTGGCAATACAGTATTGTCATCAGTTAAATAAAGATGTTGAATCTTCTTATCCTTCGTTATGTCATGGTTTACAATAGAACAGTGACACGGTACGCAGAGGCAACCAGTACGATAAGTACAGGTACCACAGCGACCGGTCTGCACTTTTGTCAACTGCCACCACGGCCAACTCTCCCACCACGCCTCAAAGGCACAAGTCGCGCAAAACGAGTACTGGCCTCAGGCTGCTCGCCCTCTCCCATACAGACCGTCGAAACGACAACCCGCCGCTCGCTTGACGAAACCCCCATCCGCTACTACGTATATTCTATTGTACACATTCGTACATTCTTTCACACATGTTATATTATCTCCGATATAAATTGTGCGAAATAAACAGGCCACAGAACTATATCGATAACCCATAGTGGTGCGTAAACTTATTTCATTTGTAGTGTCACTGACAGCAGAGTCTCCCGCACTCCACATCACTTCAACGACCTACTTACCGTGGACAACCACACCGTCACCGACGAAGCCGCGTCAACAGAAACCACAGAAAATATTTTCAGCGGAAGCGGTCGCAAAAATTCGCACTTTCATTCAAACTTGTGAGGTAGATCATGGTAAGTCTGGTATCAACTCTTCAGACTCCGTGTCAAAAAGGATGCTCCATTGGGAGTTAACATCACATCCATTACAGTTTTGTACAAATTCCCGATCACCAATGATTACAATATTTGGAAGTGGATCTAAAACCCTCCTATAAAAATTAACCGACATTAAGTATATAAAAGAATACGTTTCATATGTGTAACTTTATTATGATTTGGTGAATCTAGTTCTAGTACATCAATTTTCTACATTATCAAAATATCTAAGTGATTTTTCTTACAGTTTATGTTTTATTCATAATGATGAAAAACATCCTAGATGCCATCAAGTATAACTTGAACCATTCAACAATAATATCTAAATATTTTTGGAATTTGTTAGAATCAGTTAATGAATTGATTTTACAAAATATTTTTATATCATCCGCAAAGCAAAAACCTTACAACGTTTTATAACAAATTATTATTTATGATCAAGGAGAATAACAGAGGTGATAGATGACCCTCCGAGATGGCACTCCTACTGTCCTACATATCCTACTACTGAATATTATTAGTTGAGTACTCAATTGATGATCAATTTGTCTTCGATTGCAAAACATATACACTTACCTCGTGTTGAAGTGAGCAAGATGTGTAGACTCTCGTTGGAATGTCCGAATGTGTACGTCTCTGATTGGTATGAGTCGATGCAGGTTATAAACGCTTTACGATTTACACTACAGTATTCTATTGCAATTAAGTATACATTTCTATATTGCTCACTGCTTCCTCATCATGTTTGCTATTGAATAGAGTTTGTAAGAGTATTTTTGATGGGAGATTAGGATTTGGTGGTATTGAAAGATAGGAGTTGATTTATAATTGTTTGTCTGCTGACATTATGAATTTATGCATATTATACTTTGTTATGGTATTTATCTGCCAAACTTCAAGCAGTACTTGAAATTGAGTTATTAATTATTTGTTTTCGTTTAATATTTGTATATCACGAATTTCAATTACTTATATGTTTGATGTCTAGTCGCTTAAGAGAAAAGGACTTTCGGCACATTGCATAAGTCTGTCCGTTGTCCGTTGCTCGAGATCTAATCTGCAAATATATTTTGTGAATCCAACATCTAGGAGAGACAATGAATTGACAAGCAGTACTTGAAGTGGAATTTATTACTTATTTTTACACCAAAGTATGAGCTTACCTGGTTTATTATTTTACAAGTTTATTCAAATATATAATGTATTATCCATGTATTACACATTAATTAATAGAATTATTACCTAATGCGTATGTATATATTATGTATATTGGATCACCCCACATTCCATAATATGGTCCGTCGTTAGTAGTTGTCTTGTGTTTTATTTTAAGTCTAAATATTATATTATAATAATAATAATAATATAAACTAGAGCTGGCTTCATCAAATGTGTCAAGGAATGAAGATAATGACAATTTTCATTCAGATCACTATACAATATATTATTATATTGGTATGTGGTACCACCCGTATAGACTATAATATAGTATTATATATTATATTATAATGACACGTGTTGAAACCTAAGACGCCTTACCTTAATACACTCTAAACCAGAGGCTCCCATCCTATTTTACTTGATGAAACATTTGACATTTGAATACATTTCCGTGGCACATACAAAGAAATAAAAACATTATTTTTCGACTATGCAAATAGGTACAGGATAGAGAATTTCTAGTCATTCCACGTAAACCCAAAACATAAATTATCATCAGCATATCAGTCTAAGCTAATTGCTTTCTCCCAAATAAACCAGATTAGGGTTTTAAGGTTCGTTGAGGTACGACAATATACGCTTGTCGATTCTACGTTAGTTCCTTAAAAATCGTAATGGCTATCAGGTTTTCATACACTGTAGCGCTATTTGGTTCAAATACACTTCAGTGACTGTATATAGGTATATTACAGCATTGTCTTTCTCTGAAAAGTTATAACGTAGAAGATTTTAATTTATCTTCAAACACAATTTTTCAGATCGGAAATATTTTTGTTCATGTGAAATATAAACATAAAATAAATCTCTAGTTAAATGAAAATTACTTAGAATCGCTTCTCGTGTACAATCATCGAATTTTACGAGAACAATTATATTGCCGTATCTGAGATATATGTATTTATATACAGGGTGTCCCGTGAGGATTTACTCATTGCGATATATCCTGAAATAATAGAGATATCGTAATTCTGTTTTCTTATTAAGACTCACAGAGGTAAGCACTACAAATAACTTATTTTTTATTTTTTTTTTATGTTTTGGTAAAAAAGTTAAAAAAATTATTTTTTTAATTAATTATTTAAAAAAATATTGAAGATTGCCATTTTGTAGAGTTCATTTTTCTGAAAATATTGACGTTTCAACATTTTAATTTCATTAATTTCCTGATTTTTAATAATTTTTTTAATTATTAAGTAAAACGGCAAAAAACCGGGTTTTATCCGGGCGGCGAGTCCCCCTCTACGGCTAATAGGTAAATCCTCACGGGACACCCTGTAGAACACTTTGTGTCACCTCGGAGCATCTTACTTCAATGGCATGACCTATCTTAATATATAATTTTCTAAAATATATTCACACCTATGATACATACCATACATAACAAATAAGTCAACAAAATACAACAGTGTATACTGTATATCATATTTTATTTAAATACACTATGTACATTACTATACATAACTGACGCAAAACGTTTCGAGCCTATTAAATTTCACAACGTAAGTTATACAACTCCGCATATAAATAGTAATATTACAATGTAAGTATATTTGTGTGTAAAAGTTTGTTGATAAATATTATTAAACAATTAATTCGTTATAGGAACGGAAGTATTTATTAATAAGCAACGGACGAATATTATTTATTAGGTTTAAGCGAGTGGTACTTAAAATGTGTATATCCAAATAACACTCAATTTATAAAACAGTTATATTAGTTTTAAATTTTAAAATGAAAATCAATAAACGTTTCTAAACTCAAGTTGTAAAACATTAACTTTAGTACCTATTAATTTTTAAACTGAAAATCTATAAATGATTCTTAACTCAACCATTTCATGAAAATAGAGGTCAGTCTTATAAAAGTATCACACATTTTTGTATAATCTGAGTGTAAAAAAAAAAGCGGGTAAGTGGATGTCGCTCTGCTATACAGTAGGTTACAAGTGGGACATTGTATAATGGATTGTATTAAACTTGAATTAAATGATATTCTATCATTGTATAAGAAAAACGATTCTGATCGGAGACGGTTTGTCAGTCTGTATATTTTATATTGTCATATAATCCTCCGCTCAGAATCTAAAATTGAAAGTATGTAAATACATTTTTTTTTTTTTTTTGTAGATTGTTTGGTGACAGTATGGACTACTTATGAGATACTTTGTTTTCAATTGTCAATCCTTGCCTGTAAAAACTAAACTAAAATAAAAATAAAATAAATATTATGTGAATAATTAAAGTATCTATTGTTATTCGGTTTTGAATAATTACAACAATATAAAAATTAACCATTCGATAAGAATTCTTTAATTTTTTAACCGCTGAAAACCTAATGTCGAAAATTTATAACTTCAAACGTTCATAAATAATTAGTTTGACTTTCTGGTAAACTTTTTTTTGTTAGAGGTGGAAAAATATTGGAGGAATTTTATATTCCATTTTAAAACCTTATATTTACATATAATTATTTTATATAATATTATACATATTAATTTCATATATATACCTATTCATAATATAGAACTACTGTGAATTTTCTAATTTTACCACTGAAATTTTTATTTCTTTTTCAGTTTAAACCTGACTGTAACTGTAACTTATCGTCCCAATAATACTCACGGATTGAAGGATTTTTCTAATACAAAAAAAAATTAAAAATAATAATAAATGATCCATTATTCAAATTCTGATTTTTGGAATTATAAATTACACTTAGATAAAGACCAGGGTTGCATTTGGAAAAAAAATTCTGTTTAAGTATTGTACAATTAAAACTGTTACACAGTTTTGCGTTTATTGTGTTTAAAAATAGGTAGTTGTTAATATCTATTAAATGTAAAAATATAACTAATGCGGGTAGGTAATGGCCCGATACGGAATATTATATTATTCAATTGCTTAGATTGTTCGCATAAAATAAATGTTTCTATGAAACCAATGCACCTTTTAAATAAATAGATTTTAAAATATTTAATTTTGCGTTAAAAAAAAAAAAATTAAAAAAATTAAAAAAGTATTCACCATTGTAAAACCCACTAGCTCCTCGCTCCGCTCAGATCTAAAATTATATTTTAAGATATAATTGATTTATAATTAACTTAACTGATACCTACTTCAGATAATCATTCAAAGTTCATTATCACCATTATAAAACGAACTAAAACTTTTTCATACATTTTAGAAGGTGAAGAGTTTAAAATAATTTCCCTACCACCACACTTATAGTGTTTGAAATTTTGAAGTGTCTTGGTATTTTTTATAATTAAAAAACTAAAAAAAGTCGCTTCAAGTGGGTCACTGTATAATGGATTTTATTAAATTTGAATTCAATGATATAATATCATTGTTTAGAAAAATGATTCTGAGCGGAGACACACCGTTAGTCTAGGTATAAGACATATTATATACTTATCTATCTTTGGTATTAAAAAAAAAAATTGACTTATAATAGGTACCTATAATAAATTCCAAATTAATCATATCACAATATCCAATAGGTACTTATAACGCGTTATACATCAATAACAAACCGTGATACTATATTACTATCATAGATATATAGTAGTATACTTTAGAAGTTTCAAGTACCCAAGAATAATATTATACAATCACAACAAAATAACTAAAAAAGTTATTCTAGGTTTTTTAACATGTAATATCGTCCGAATTTGAACTTAAAATTACTATAAAAATAAACTGTGATTACGTATTTTACGATTTTTTGGTAACAGAATTAACTACTTACGTGGAATGTCGTTTTAAATTTTCAATCCTTAGATATAAAAGTTAAATATTTTATACATTTATAACTACAAAATAATTATTCAATTTTAAATTTGATAAATTGTATCGAAATTCGTTCTTTAAATGCTTATACAAAAAAAGATTGTGCTCATGTATTTTTAATATATTTCAACTGCTATTGTAACAATATATCAGGAACCTTGTATTAAATGTTTACGCTTTTTGGCCCAACAAATAAAACTTTATTGATATTCATAGAAAAAAACTAAAAAAATTTAAATATGAAATTTTCCGTAAACATCTCAAAAAAGTCAAAATATTTTGAAAATTTTATCAAGTATAAGTATTGATAAAATAATCATTCAGTGCAATAATCATGAATCTACAGTTATTCGTTTTTGAATTAGAACAAAAATGTCTACATGAGAAATCGAGTGAATATCCTGCAATGTTGTTAACTATTGAATTTCAAACGCCCATAAAAGTTTAATTTAACTTTCTTATAGACATTTTTTTTTGATGTTGGTAGATAATTTTATAATGAATCTTGTATTCCATTTTAAAATCTTATATTTAAAAAGAAAAATTTGTAACCCATTTGGTTTTATTAACACGTTGTTTATGATGTGCATGTGTAGGTTCCCGGAACAACGGTAACAAAATTAGCATATCGAATACCACTTTTACTAAGGTATAGTTTTGACCAAATTTAATATAAGTACAGGTCCAAAATTATATTCTGTCATAACCAATATTAATCTTATAATAAACACAAATATATTATTTTTAGTTTATTTTTTTTTTTGCTCGACAGCTGACACTACTGATATAATTTTTTTATATCTGGTTTTATACTTTTTCGGTACATTTTCATAACATTTTCTTTAATACAAACCTTGCCCTGACAAATACAAATTCAGCATGAAAAAAAAATCAGTCAAAACGGACCAGTAAAATTACAAAATATCAATGTAGCACTTAGTACGTAAAGACTACGTCTCTCTATATAGAGTACCTATATAAAGTCAAGGTTTATAATATTAGTATTTAGTGCAATGGTACCGAGTTCAAATCTCAAATATCATTAAATGGTTTTTGAAATTGTTTGACTTATTCGATAGACTTTTCAAAAATGTTATTTCATACAGACCTGACCTCGACAATTCCGAACAAAACAAAAAAAAATATATTTAAATCGGTCGAGCCGTGTTTAAGTTGTAGCGAGACTAACGGACAGCATTGCATTAGGTATATACATTTATATGTATAGAAGATTTTATATAAATGTGTATAATATATAAATAAATAAAGAGTAGTCTTGCGTATTATTAGGTTTAAATTTAACGACCTTTTTTTAAATTAAAAAATCATCTTCTGTAACTATCATAATTCATTTACGTAAGTGTTTTAAAAAAAAGTTATTACTTAATAATATTTTATCTTGGAGCAC
The DNA here is from genome assembly GCA_949089665.1 of Macrosiphum euphorbiae. Taxonomy (NCBI): domain Eukaryota; kingdom Metazoa; phylum Arthropoda; class Insecta; order Hemiptera; family Aphididae; genus Macrosiphum; species Macrosiphum euphorbiae. The sequence continues at coordinate 15,305,914 of CARXXK010000002.1, read as the reverse complement.
GTTATTACTTTTTTCTAGTGACATAACAATGACTTACAAATAATAAGGTATCAACAAAAAATTTGTTATATCCCACTAAAAACACTCTGCCAAACTCCGTGTAAAAAATCGCTAAGTATTAAAAAAATGGCACTAAAATGTGTGATCTAATTTTATAGCTAAATCTTTAAACTATTTAGATATTATTTATGTTAAAATATTCTGATAAATAATTGAACTTAGCTTGATGACTTAAATTAAAAATTTAAAAATACGAAAACATAATGAGTACAATACATTACATAATAATATAGTCTACTATAGTTGAAATAGTTAGTGTATTACTGATCAAGCGTTTTAAAGTCAAGAATCTAAAAGAAGCCAAGTTCAATTATTTAGCAGATTATTTTAACATATACATATAAATTATACCCATCTAGCTTTCACATGTATTTTGGAAATGTGTGCATTTTGAGGCGCTCTTCTCTTTTTATACTTAGCGCGACCCCGACGGTTTGTTGGATTATTACAATATTGATTAATGTTGTTTAATTCTCTGATTAATCTTGATTAATTATATTAATTTGAATTTGTATTTATTTATTATAAATATATATATATGTTTTTGCTACTATAAAGGTACGTTTGCTTTGACTTTTGAGAAATTAATAGTATCAATTATCTAGCCAAATGTTTATCTTAAATTTGTATGCTTAAACATATCCATATACTCTACTAAATAGTTCAATTTAATATTATAGAAATGTATTATTGCAAAATAGGCGTATGGCTCAGTATGGTTATTATAAAAAGTGTGGACATTTATACGTCCAACTAGTTTAAATATTCTAACAAAATACAAGGAATTCAATTTAGTGGTAAAAAAGAGAATCTACATCCGTCAAAATTATATATAGGTGTAACTAATTTTCACAGCCATAATATATGTATTGTATATTATATTTAAAAAATGTCTAGACTTGTGAATTAACAAGCAATGTAATTTAATTTACAGTGAAATAAGTAAGTAAATTCCAATTAACTAACACATGTCTACGTGTAGGTAATCATACAAAAAGTAGAGATGAATTTTAAATGCAGTAAATTATTTAACCTGGTTATAATATTACGAAAGTTGTCATAATACCACACAATACATGTTGTTGTATTAAATATTACGAATGTAAAATATTAAACGCTGTTACTAAACTTGGTTTTTGGTAAAATGTTTGGAAAAATATTAAATTTCATACCTAAATATTGTTTGATAGAATTTAATGTCAAATAAAAATTGTAATATTTGCATTGCAAGTATTAAACATAATAATTTATGATTTTATTAAACAGCACTTTTAAAAATAAAAACGACAGATTTAATATGATTAGAAAAAGTATAAATAAATAATAATACTGTAAAACACAAACATAATCAAACCTAAATATACATAATAAATAGTAAGTCATGTGAAATAAGTAATGTAGAATATTATGAAATTTTTACTGTAATTTTAATAGTTTTCACTGTAAATGTTAGAAAAATATTAATAACCATATCGAAGTATTATCTAAGTAAAACTGCAAGAAAAAGTATTTGTCACAAAAATTAATGAATCATCAACACGTTTGAAGTGTCACCAATATACCTAATATCATGTTTTATGGTTTAATTAAATTAAGATATTAAAGATACCTACAATATTAATGTTACATACACCTACTCTTAACGTTTATGAAATTGGTTTAGTCTAATATCGTTTTCCACATTTAATAGCGATGGGTTTTCATTGGTTTATTGGCGTTTATTGCTATGGAGTATACAAACATTTACTATACTCAGAACTTAAGTTAATATTTTATCAACAATATCACTTAAAATCTGGTTCCATGTAGATTACATTTTGTTAGAATGTTATAATAAACCGTACATTCAGACATATTTCTTCATTGCACGGTTATATCCATAAATCACTCTTGGATAAAAATATTTGATTTTCCCTATTGAAATATATTATGACTAAATTGGTTTTTAGTATATTTAGCAATCGAGGAACAATTATATTTTTAGATTAAAATGAATTAAAAACTAAACCTTTTTTTACTGCTCAGAGAAGATACTTGATGTATTTAAAATAAGTAACTAAAAAATGTTTTTCTACTAATGTCTAATACCATAAATTATACAAATATCATAACAGAAAATAAACTCTTTACATAACTTAAATCGTTTGAAAAACGATTGAATATAGGTACCTAATTCACTTACATTTAACAATAGAACGTATAATTTGAAAAATAAATTGTATGGAAAATATTTATATAAAAGCAATTACTTATTTAAATTTAGTTTTAAGTATTTTAGAATACAAATAAATATTATAGTTGTTTTTTCCATTCAATTATTATTGTTTTTTTATATGCCAAGCAATTCGTATTTACGCTACAAATTGTACTACTTGACAGGTAAAATGTTATTGTCTTATATAAAATACATTAAACATTATAATACTGATTTGGCCAGCAAGAAAAACAAATCAATTTTATAATAAAAAACCATTTTAATCACATACATTTACAACACCAGTTACGAATAATAATGCGTTGGTTAAAATACATTTTATGGAATTTCAGTAATATAATTATTGTTATTAAATATTAAAATTAATTACAAGTTTATCTAAGATATATTTTTTAAAGGATTGGAAAAATCATTCATTGCACACGACCACTATCGATGGTATTCGACACGAACCAAATTACAATACGTGCGTTGTGCACACTCGTACAGATCCTGACCAAAACTTTAAGAAAAACTTCTGGAGAAAAATTCATATGAATCAGCACTCTCTGGTAGAAGATCAACATGGCTTCCGAAAATTTTAAACAGAAACCAATCATATCGTATATTATTCTTATTTTTGATATCATAAAATTAAATGGTCGTGTTGTTGCAATTTATAAAAATCTCAAAAAGACTTTCAATTCTTTTGGCCATCCTGCTGTTAAAACTTAAAAAACTCGGTATAGGTTCTCCATTACTATCATGATTTTTTCTTATTTGTCTAATAAGTCATTCAGTGTCAAAGTAAATAGACATTTGTCCAATAATGCAATTGCAACTTATGGCGTACCTCAGAATAGCCACCTATCCCAATATTTTGTTTATTATATTTATCAATAATATTGAAATCACTTTCAAAACCTGTAGGTAAATATTTATTATTTGCCAATGATCTGAAAATGTATCAGCCAATTAATTAAATTTGTGACTCTAACCAGTTACAAAATTATATAGATGAACTTTCAAAATTGTGTAATCGTAATGGTCATTCAATCGACCATTCTAAGTGTAAATATGCCTCATTTAGCCATATAAGAAATAAAACTATAGCCCATTATGACATTAAAAATTTTGAATTACGAATGTTATCTACTGTGGGTGATTTAGGTGTTCTATTGTCTTCTGATATCACATTCAATGCTTTTATCAATGCTATCAATAGCATACCTTTACAAACCATTGGCTTTATAAATCGAAAATGTTCAGAACTAAAAAACATTAATTGTCTTAAGGTATTATACTGCTCTCTTGTCGATCCAATATTAGATTTTACATCAGTAATTTGAAATCCTAAATATAATTATCTAACTAATAAAGTTGTTAAAATCCAACGACGTTTCTTATAGATGATGGCATACAAATTAGGCTGAATGAACATTCTCCTAGATATCTTGGCTGTAGAATTTGGCTTAAATTCGCTGGCCTCTAGAATACTATATAATATTATAATGACATAGCTTTTATTCAGAAATATTAATAAACGGAAAACTATCCTTCCCAAAATTTGTGATGAAGATAAACTTAAAAATTCCAATTATTTACGGTTCTAGAAATAATCACCGGCCCTTTTTTAGTACTTCATTGGTTGTCCAATTTAATTAAAAATAGTCCGGCGTATCGAATTTTAGATTCTTCTATTGATCTATATAACTTTAATTTTTCTTTTAATTCACAACTCAAATTTCAAAAAAAAAAAATGATAATGAACACCAATATTAGTTAACAGTACATGTATTTATTGTATATTATGTAATTGTTGCCTTTTTCCTTTCAATAAATAACACACATCCAAGATTAAGTGCCCATTTCTGATGGAAATCTGGAAACGTTTAAAAATTCAGTCATAGACTAAACATTAACCAGTGGGTTAAAATATCCACCGATAAGATAGTTCACTTTGACTCGAGCGTCAAAATTTGAGTCAGCAAAACCAAGACATAGAAAAGACAATTTTGAGTGTAAAACTATTTTTTTCTTATATACTGACAAACCAGTATCTATGTTTAAAAATATCAGTTAATAATAATTAATAGTACATTATAGGTTCATCTAATTTTGAACAAAATAATTATAATATATAATATATTATCATTAATTATCATAACATGATATTGTTAAAGGTCAGCGGTATTAATACATATTAGTCTAAGTATTTTGAAAAAATCCGTGAGGGGAATAAAATAATAATATATTTAATGGTAGAAAGTTTTATCCCTCTCATTAATACTTCTTAAATTACAACAAAATAACATAATATTGGTAGAGGAAAAACAGTAATTTTTCGCTTGAATATCCAGTTTCATCCAAGTTCAAACTTCAAAAGCTAATAACAAAATCAGATATGAATTTTTGATGATTTTTAAATTTCTAAGGTTATTTACAAAAAAAAAAACCATTATTAATAAACTTAAAAATGTATAAAAAAACATATTTTGTTGTTATTACATTTTATATACACAAATTAAAACAATAATATAATAGAAAGAACCTTGCAACTAGAAGTTTACTATTTTCAAATCTTTTATAAAAATTATTTCTAACCACTTATAACATTAAAACTCCTAAAACTTTTAAAAATGAAATACCTATGAAGTTGTATAATAGAATAGAAATACCAAAAAAAAAAAAAAACGTAACGAATATTTTGACCATTATAATTGTAATTATAGTAAAGTAAGTATAATATACAGTATAGTAAATTATTATGAGTGTTAGTAAATATCATACAATAATTTAATACCACAACTTTAAGTTTTTAAGTATGGATATTTACTAAAATTCAGACTAATTCAAAAATAATAATTTAATATTCATTTTGAAACAAGTGATTCAATCATTAGTTATACATTTTAATTATTTTAGTATTAAAGGTAATTGGGATCATTTGAATTAATTGAATGATTTGAAAATATTTTTTTTTTTTTACATCATTTGTAAATAAATAGTAAATTATTATGGGTTGTAGTATAAATTATAATTTTAAGTCATTACATACAATTTTTTTAACAAAATATTTCATTTTTATAACTTGTATAATACCTATAACTCAATATACTACCGTATGCATCTTACTGTTCTTAACGGATAAATGCATTTTTATTTCATACCGCAAAATTAATTATTTTTTTGTATGAAAATAAAGTTTAAAATAATTATTTAATTAGACACAGGTCATATAGACTCTGGAAAGTTAAATTTCCCCGTAGGAACAAATTCAAACAAATAACGTACTAAATAATGGCAAAAATATTCTCCGAAAGTCCATTATTTACTTAGGAGGGGCTGGGGAATTGTTTATTCAGCCCTTCATGGGAAAATTGAATTTTCCTTGTCACACAATGTAGAACAAACTCTGATTAGGGTCAAATAAATTCAAAAAAATAATGTTCTAAATTTTATCAAACAATTTCGAGGAAAATCCATTATTTACTTAGAAGGGGTGCTTGGGAAACGTTTCCTCCTTGATTATTCGTTTTTGAATAATTACAAAAAATTGTATACTTTCAAAAATTGTATAATTACAGTTATTAAAATTTTTTTCGTATTATTATATTTTTTTTTGTTTCTCCATAGTGTTGAAAGTACTGAAAATTGTTTACTTTTGAACCACCGAAACTATTAACTAGGTCTAATTAGCTACCAGAGACAAATCTCAACTGACACGCACATACACACTATCACACGCACTTAATATTGTAAAACCAATAAATTCATTGCTTCACTCAAAAACTAAAAAAAAAAAAGATCATAATAATATTATGTTAAGTTACATTTTCAACATGTACAATCTTACAGTTAATATAATTTTTATAGATACCTCCATTTATTTATTTTTTTTTAGGTTTATATTAATTTCCAGGGCTTAAAAGCAATTGAAAAAAATTTGGTTTCGGTTTTGATTTTGTATACCGGTTTTCAATTTTTTTCGTTTTCGGTTTTAATGTATAATACCGGTTTCCAATTTTTCCCGGTTTCATTTTTGATTTTGTTTTCTGTTTCAGTTTTTAAACGGTTTATACTGGTTTCTAAAATCGGTTTCAAGACATCTACTATTTAAGTTCACGAGACCGAGCGCACACTTCGCATATTTTATTACTTCGTATATTTGTTGGCGTCTCTGCTTGTTTAAAATCTTGAATTGTTTTTTATCTACACATCACCATTAATTATAATATAATATTTATACAGTATCTTAATTTTTATTTATAAATTTCTGTGTAAACGTAGTTCCTTATATTGTTATTTGTTTTTATCTCGTTGTTCTCCCAGAAAAATTCGTAATGATTGATAAGATTGAACTCGTGAAAAGGCAACTTATAACTAACCATGACAGAATATATCTCTACAAAAGTCCAATTCTATTTTATCAAAAATCTGTCCCTATATATTTATAGTCATTGCAAAAATTAATATTACAAGAAATTGTCGTCGCTTAAAAGTAAACTAACAAATACCTTCACAGTAGGTACAACGTTATACAATGTATGAATGTAATATCTCCATATTTGTCAATAGCTAATATTCAACACTTAGAAGATTATATGCCGATTGCAATATTTGAAGCCCCTAGCCATTACAAAGATTTTAGGAAAAATTTAGATTACGAAATAACATTACAATACAATTATTCCTTAACTTCAATTCATACGATGGAAAGTTTGGCGGATTCTAATAATTTAAATATTCAGGTAAGAAAACATCAGTAATATTTCCATTATCACAGTTTTCTATACTATCCATACCAGTATATACTTTTTCTGAATATTTATCATATTTAACAACCCTGCAATTTATTTCATTAATTACAATCAATTGGAATTTCAGCAGAAATATATTTATCAATTGCAGCTGTAGTCATTTTATTCTTTTGCTTCAATTTTACTAATTTATGTACATGAGGTCACTCTCGCTTTTTATATTCAACGGCATAAACGTACGCTATTACTTTACCAAATAATTTTTTTTTACAATATCGTTAATTAATTCATCTTTTTTTATATTAAAAACTCAGGTCTATCAGATGCAGTTTGGCTAGGCAATAAACTTTCTTTTATTTCATGCCATTGTTATAAATAAATCTGGTCTACCAAATGTTCTAACAATAGCCATTGAATCTTGATAATATTGTAACTTATCATGGTAAACCAGTGAATGAAGATGGGAGAATTACCATTCTTCCTATTTGGCAATTTCTATCTCTGCTTCTTGCTGTAAATAATCAATTAATCGCTGATAAGAATCAACCCGAATGGAAGATTGATGATTCCTGCAGTAGGTTATACTATCTTTTTAAATTTTTACATTATTACCAACAATCCATTTCTGTACAGAACCAGTTCAAGAAAAAAATTCAAGAAAACGTTAGTGACGGTAAAATACACCCGAGGTATTACCTACTTATTCTCCGCATCAGGAAATAATTATATTTTCCAATTTTAATATTTTCTATTTGCTATAAATTAGTACTACATTAGAGAAAATGTATGTTATTATACATATTCATAAATTGCGAGCATCGCATTCACAATCAAAAATGGTTTTTTATACTCTCCCCCTCCTAAAAACACCAAAATATCAATTTTTTTTAAATTTTCTATTTTATCTCTAAAAATAAAGCGAATTTGGTGAGAAAAAATGTCATTCTCATTTTCACAAACTTATTCTAATCGCAAAAACAATTCAGGTTGACCGCCGCGGGGGGTCTATTGACCCGTCATTTAATTGTACATATCGTTTAACGGAAATTTGTCTTGTATTGTCCAACAAACTTTTCCAATTTGACCTTAAAAAATGAATTTAAAAAAAAGTACCTAATAATTTACTTAATAAATACCATTTAACAGAATTGCCCAGGAGGCCATGACAAAATATGTTTCCGTACGAAAGTGTATATTTTGACGGTTTTCATAACCCTACGAGGCATACAAATGATTTTAATCTTTAGAGTTCAAAGACCCCACAAAACCCAGTGGCAAAAGTATACTGTAGGGTTATTAGATCCTACAAAGCAATAATCGCAGGTTACACATTTTTAGCATGGCAACCTGTTAAAGAATAAGAAAATATGAAAAACATAATTTTTGTTGTTGCCGGGACCAGAAAACATTAACTAATTATCACAACATTTTTTTCGGGTTCACTCTTAATATTGGTTCCGCATAGATTTTCTAAAAAATATCATTAAATCCATACTTAAGGAACAATCATTGTTTTTCAAAAGAAATATTATGAAAATTCTTATTTGAGAGACGGGTGAACTGCTCGTTATTGTTTTGTAATGAATCATTATTTCGTGTAATCGTGGACTTGTAATATTATTCTCTTCAATGCATATCTCAAAACACCTGAAGAATGAATTTGGCGACCCTGCGTGTATTTTACGTTCGGCAGTTTTAATTAAAAATGATTGCAAAAAATGTACTTACACGAACGTTTTAATGAAAAAATACAATGCAAAACCTAATTATAAACATTACCTGTGCTGTATATTTTATATATTATACACTCGCGTAATACCAATTTTGATAATGACATAGGTACCGGGTAAATAGGTTCATAGTAGATTTTAGTATCATTTGACTGACGTCACAATATAATTGCATATATTTAAAAGCCATTTATGTACATCCCGTAACTTTACGCCTAACTTGTCATACTGTCACAGTCTAGTAAAAGTAAAATGGCCATACATCCCACGTATTATGGTCATAGTCTTGAACTCATTGATATTTTTAAGCAGGTGAATTTAATTAATAATTTTATAATAACAAAATATTAAAAAATATTAAAATAAACTAATATAAATGAATCATGAAACGTTACCTGTCCTACTGGATTTATAAATGCCAAATACCAATATTACAATTTGACTATAATTTTCTAACGTACGTTGCTATTATATTTTCACGTTCAATAAAACAATTGGAAGTGCTTTTATGACACATTTAAAATTATACATGTGACTTTCCTGTTTAAATTATTATACTTATAAATATAAGATACCTAAATTATCCTTATTTATATCCATCAATCGCACTTTCGTCACCAATGCATCATATTATATACAAATATTATTTAACAATTTGTTTGTCCGTGAATTTAAATTTATGAAAGATAATTGTTAATGGTATACCTAGAATTTTAGTACCTATGGGTCAGTCCAGCTCAAGAGAGGCCACATGTGTAAGACACCGACTATTAAATCCAAAAGTCAAAACTACTCACATTGACAACGATTTACTTTATTGTTTTCATATTTTGGCACTAACATCATTAATTTACTTATATTAATATATTTTACAAATTCACATAAAAACAGTTAATATTAAGAACTTGTTTTAATTATATTTTAATAAATTGTTAGTCAATTAGAGGATATTGGCCATAATATTTCAACTATCTCACTAGTCAGTTTCAGTTAAATGTGTAAATGTTTCTTGATTATAATTGAAAATTCCATTATGATAATTATAGGTATCCACTTATATTATTAAATCCATCAAATGATTGATTTGGGACTTTTAATTTTTATCTTTATCTTATCTTCTATATAAAAATCTCGTGTCACTTCTTTGTCCGGGATAAACTCCAAAACTACTGGACCGATATAGATGAAATTTTCACAATGTGTGTAATTTGGACGAACTTAAAAGATAGGCTAATTTAAAAAGGTTGATGATCAACCCCGGGAGGACCTCAAACGGGAATTTTGAGATTTCAGAAGGACATTTTTGTTTATAAATGGTTTCCGTGAGTGACGTCGTATAAAATGATTCGTTCTAGAAATTTCAATCCAAAATTATAGTAAATCGTTTTAATTCGTTGCCACTAGATTAAACAAACCATTTATTATATACATCGACATAATTCAATCAGTATTATTATTAAGCAATGATGGCCGATGGGTTTATAAGCTATATAATAATAATAATAATAATAAAATCTAAAAGGTGGATGTCGATCTGCTGTACAGTAAGTTAAAAGTGGGTCATTGTATAATGGATTGTATTAAACTTGAATTCAATGATATAATATCGTCGTATAAGAAAAATGATTCTGAGCTGAGATGGTTTGTCAGTCTGGATATTTTATACTGTTATTATTTATTATATCATGTAAGTTTTATAATATTACTATTTGTTATTCATTTCTATGGTGATGAACAAAGTGTTATAAATTAAATTCCAATTTATAGCTGTTTTTCGTAATTTTTCAGTGGTTTTTCCAGTAGCATTAAATAACTATTGAGAAAATCGAAAAATGACCTCTTTAAAGTACAATATTGATCCAATTTTCTAAAAGATAAGGTAGCAAGGAAATCAAAACACTCCTTCTGGGAAAAAAAAATGTGTACAGTATATAAAAAAAAAAAAAATTAACACCATTGTAAGACCATACTAGCTTGGTAGTATGCTTCCTCGCTCCGCTCAGAATCTAAAACGTGAAACGAAAATCTCTGTACAGACTAAACATTACTACTGTATTATTATGTAAAACCAATTGGTGTAAATGTAAAAAATCTGGTCAACTTTATAACTCAAATTACCATAATAGTTGTATATGTGATAATAAATAAAGTAATATAACGCTATAGTATGTGCCTAACATTACTTTTTCGTAATAATTAGGTAATAAAAATAAAAACTTTAAAATAACTATAATTGAATAATAAATAATATTTATCTTATTCATGTCAAACCACTTTTAGATAAAAAATATGTATTCTTCAGTAGGTGGTGGCATACTAAATAATAGAATTTAAAGACTATTAATAGGAAACAAATATTTGAAGTGTCTATTTCAAGTTTTTTTTATGATTATTTAAGCACTCAGTAAGATGTTTATTTGATTTTTAATATAGTCAATATTTAATCTACAGTACTTAAATATAATTGAGCACTGTATACAATGCCCAGACAATGTTAACTTATTCCAACTTTGTTCTCGAAAATCAGACATTGTGCAGTTTGATAATAACTGTCCATGTATGGGTACTTGAACATTTTAATTTTTAAGGTATAAACTAATAAAAACAAACAATATTAAATGTAATGAAGATTAAATCGTTAAAGATTTAATATGATGGGGAATTTTGTTTTTTATTTTGGATTCAAACATTTAATATTTAAATCTAAAGGCACTTAAGGTACAAAAACTGAAATAACTAAAAGAAATGTATATAAAAAAAAAATGGCTCATAAAAACCATTCATTCGGCATTTATAAAAAGTAGTAAAAAGAGCTATAAAAATCTTATTCGTAAAACAATACTTGTAATTTTGTGGGTAATAAAAATAAAAGCACCAATTTTCTCAAGTTGATTCAAAAAGGTTGATATTGTGAAATCTGTCAATTTAGCATTGTAAAACTTTCCGGTTTTGATAAAACAATAGATATTATGTAAATAACATACGTTTTTAAATTGTTTGAACTTTTTTTATTTAAGGATTTTAATTTTTTTTCAGCTTAAGATTGTTGGTCATCTACAGGTTTTAATATGATTTATAATACATGAAATGTTTGTTTTATAAAATATTAATTATTTATAACAATGATAATTTCACATAAATTCATAATTAAATGGTTATAAGAATAAAAGTTGGCAACCAACTAATCCTTTGATAAATTATAACTTCATTGTCAAAATATATCTGTCTGGAAAATTTCAAATTTTATAGTTGTAAAACGTAACTAAATCAGCAAATTTGTTTCTATTACATGAGAATAAAAGAGTTTTATAAAATTATCTTATGATGTGTTTAATAATTAACTGGCCAGCTTTTAAAATGTCTAGGATTGTATTTTTTAACTAGGTACCATATGAGCAAAATAGATTTTATTATATTAGTCATAGGCACTACTCATTAAATATTTTACCATATTTGTTTTAATGAAGGTATTGAATGTTTTCTGATATTTTGAGAAAATTCAAAATTAAATTAATAATGATATATCTTAATTAGTATTTAACTAAATAATATTTTTAAACAATGAATGAGATCAAATGAAATTTTTGGACAACTATTTCTTACTTAATCTAACGAAAATATAACATTGTAAAACCATTACGGAAATACATTCCTATTTGCGCTCAAAATCTACAAAACTAAAATGAAACGGAGATAATAATATATCTATTAATCAGTATCACTAACAGATGATATACTGCTCGTATCATCATCGTCTGGGGACGAATTTTCTTTCTGCAAGTTAACTTCTCGGGCATTAATTAATTCTTCATCCTTGTTTCTCAAGTTTGTTATCGATTGATCTTCCCTGGTCGATTTCATTTCATGAACATTGGACAGTGAAAAAGGGTTAACAGCTACATCAGGTTCAATCTGCTGCATAATACTTTCGTCGCATGCGTCTGATATATCTTTTTTCTAAAGTAAATATTATGTTTACTAATAAAATGAAAAAATACCTAATGGTTTAAATAACAATAGTATGACCTTCATGAGTTCAGCAATTCCAAAATTCAAATCTTTCGAATCACCACATGAGTTGCATGATTCCGTTTTATAGTTGGCCAACATGTTTGGTTTATTGATCACATCTTCGTGTACCTGCCTCATTAGATTTTTTTGGAGGTCTTTGGTGTGATCGCTGATCTCGGACTCACCGTGAACCAATTCAGGTTTTACCGTTTTTCTGGGAATTCCAGTTGATGCCACTCTGTCAACGACGACGCCCACGACATTAACTAATAATGAGTTCTTAGACATTTCCGGAGACCTAATCAAGCATAAACATAAAGTTCGCTTTCAATAAGTTTATAAAATATTAATCAGTGTTTTAAAAATAAATTTACCTGGATTTTGGTGCAATACTTTGGTTTGATGCACATAAGTAGCTCCGTCTTCCACCATAACTTTGATACTTGAGTTTTTCAACCTTGGATACTAATTGGTCATTTGTTTCCTTTAAATGGTTTAGTTCTAGTTGCAGAGCCTTTGCTTTGTTTATCCCTATGTTCATTTGGTTTTGGTGGTTTTTATTTAGAAGTTCAATTTGTTTTATTAAATTCTAAGATTACAAATAAATAAAACAAAATCTATACTGAAATACCTATGATTTATACTAGTTATAATATTTTATGTTGATGTACCTGAATTTTTGTCTCTTGTTGTTTAATAATGTATTCCGCTTCTTCAAGTTGATTGGACAATTTTTCTCTCTCACCGAGCTGCTTGTTCTTGGTCAAGTCTAACAAGTGTTTGTGTTTTTTTTGAACATCCAATAGCTTAGTACTTATCAATTGGTTTTTGTTTTCCAGTTCTCTGTAAGAGCTTTTCATGTAATGTAGTCGAGTCTGAAGTGAGCGAATGTCTTCGCTGTACGACTTAATGATCTGGGGTAGTTTAACATGTGTACCCTCATATTTTGATAGTGCTTTCTCTTGCCTTTTTTCCATAATTTTCAAAATTCTATTTTCACTCATCAAATCCTTTGCAACATTTTAATTTATCTATAGGGATTTTATTTATAAGGTATTCATTCATCTTTTTTACTTACGTGTACTTGTACCCGGGTCTCGATCAATGCATTCTGCAGTTCTTTAACACGTAACATATTTTAACTGTTTTACATTAATAGTTCATCACCGACAATAGAAATTAATACGAAGTTACTACGACCAAATAAATATTTGTAGTATACGACCATACTGTGTCGTACTTTGTATACTGTTGGTTCCGTTGCTACGGACGTAGAAAATCAATGGAAACGTGCTAAAAACTGTTATTTGTAGACCATTTTTATGTACATGAACATAGTTAACGATAATTTATGAAATAATTTAGGTTTCCATGTTTATATGATTCGTAAATCGTAATACCGAAATCTTTAAATTTTGCTTATAGTTTGTCCTATTCAATTGTAAAAAAGCACGAATTTAATGGATATTTTAGTTGGCATCTATAATAAAATTATATTTTTTGACTGTAGGTGATTATTACAACCATATAATATGTATTTTATATTAAAAAGAGAAACATTTTACATAATATTATTTGAGGCCAAATTTTTAACTTGGATTGATTTTATCGTAAATTCTTAAATTCTTAGAAAAAACTACTTTTAAGTATTTTCGGAGGTTATATAAAAATATATTAAAAAATAAATGAGTTTTAAATAATAATATTACCTATGTATGATTCACTTTCAGATTAATACATTTAACAATTGTGAATTAATATAATATTTAGATAGTTAATTGTATAACCTTAAAAATGTTTATAAAAACAATAATAATATGGTAATTTTGTTAAATTAAATAATATTACAATTAGATGTTGATGACTTTTGAATTTTTTCATTTCATTCTATAAAACGCTATGCTAGCTAAAAAATTTTTTCATGCTCCCTTAATTCAGAATATACTAATTTAACTTAACTAAAGAAAAAAAACAATTTTTTTGCATTTTTAGTAAAAATTCATTTTTTTCTTTTTTAATGTCGTTTTTGTTGTAACTAAATGTATTGCGTATGTAATTATGTAAAGATACAGATTTTAATAATTAATACAAAATAAATCATTATTATACTATTATAATGAAATAATGTAATATATTTTTTTTTACTGTTAATTAAACTTAAAATGTAAGTGTTTTTTAAAATTACATTTTAAAATAATATTTGAAATGTGTTTTTATATTTCCAGGTAATTTTATATATTTTTTAGTGCATTGAAACATTTTTAAATTTTTGTAATTGTTGATACTTTTTAGGTCATCAACATCCTGTCTCTATTTATAAGTATTCTTATTTCATAGAATATTTTAGAAATATTAAACCATTATAATAAAGCATAAATGCATTTTACTCTATTTATAACATACATTTTAATTGATTTAAGTCTACATTGATAACATATAACTAATAACAGCAATGTGATGAAACGATTATGTTGATTTTTGTTAATCTGTCAACATTTATACTTCAAATGTTTATAAAATAATTATTCGTATGTATTAGTGATATTTAAAAACTGTTGTAACAATGAATCATGATAATTTTGTTCTAAATGTTAAAGCTTTTTAGCTAAGAATAACAATTTTTATGATCGTTTATTAAAAAAAAAAAATACAAGATTAGGATAAGTTGAGAATTTAGGATTAGTATGTTTTTAATAAACTAAATAACGGAAATCGTTTAAAATTGTTATTTTCCTTGTGAATATCCAATGTCATAAAAATATAAACTTTAATCACTCATATACAATTTGTGTGGCTTTAAGCTGAACTTTTTATAATTTTCAGTGAAAACATTTTATAAGGAATCATGTACTTATTACATTTTAAAATATAAAGCATTTTTTAATTTTTATTAGAGATATTAGATACAAAATAATTTGTAAATAATCATGATTTTAATTAATATCATTAAAATTTGTTTTTTAACACTAATAAAAAACTGTGGCTATTTTTGATATTTTTAGATGGGATTGTATAACTTATGACTTATCACTTATTTATCACTTATGAGGAACCTTGTAATACATGTTACTCACAGAATAGAAAAATAGTTCAAAAGACCGTACGAGAGAGCAATATAAAACTTTGAGACAACTAGAGAGCTTAAATTCTGTTTATGCTTATGCCAAAGCCAAGCATCTTCAACGTACGACGGAAAGCTGTCTCAATATGGTAATGAAATTCAAGATTTTGCTTTTTGGAAATTCAGAATTTTGTTTTAAATGAAAGAAATTTATTATTTAAAAAGAAATGTTGTCAACATTTTGTCACACACACATAACACATTGTACTTTATTTTCTTTACTAATATATGAAACAAACCAGAACTCTTAGCAATTTAAGTATACTTACATATATATACTATTATAAAAGTATGTAAAAGTATGTAAAAAACTTAAAAAATTATGAGGATAAAAAATAATTAAAAATATAATTTTTTAATAAAAACGTTGTTTTATAAGCGACTTGAAACTATGTAAAAAAATATCTTCAAAAAAATTTACCCTTTTTGAAATAATTAGTGTTGTTTGATAAAAGAATCACTCAGTATATAACAAAATTATATCAAATTTATACCTAATAATGTATATAATAGACATTAATTTTTAAGATATAGTTAAATTTAATCCAAAATTAAACTAATATACATAATTCAAATAAAACTGCATACATATTTTTAAATGTTTAATTGTATAAATATTAATGTGATTTTGATATGTGTTTAATAACATTTTAATTATAAATTATTATCATTATTATTATCATATTATATTGAAAGAAAACCAATGATATTCAAAATAATATTAAATTACAATTTACGATATTTATTAAAAGTACTCTATATATGTAACCCCACAAAACAATAAAAAATGTATACACAATAATAGTATACATATTATATCATATTAAATTCAACAAATATAAAATTATGTTAAAATATTACCGAAATAGACTTTAAATGGTATACTACTCAAAAATAAATGGTTTTCATGTCATCATTGCAAAAAGCAATTTTCTACATAATAGTAAATTGGCAATATAGGAGAAAAGCTTTTCTTATGTGTATCCATCTTAAGTAATTCTCTCAAAAGTCAAAAAAGCGATTCAAATAAACTACTAAACACAAATGAACTCGTACATGAGAGAAACAGTTTTCATATGATATTTGACAACCATTTTCTAGAAATGGATTTTGAAAAAGCATAATAATATGCCTCATATAGTATATTCAGTATTCTACGACTTTATTATGCATACTATAAATATAAGTTCATCTAAAATTATCATTTAAATTGAATCATAATCAATATAATATTAAAATCCAAAAGCTATTTAATATACATACAAATATTTACTTCAAACTTAACGAACTATGGGTACCAAGTTTTATATTATTATTTATGAGCATATTTTTTGTATATTTGGTAATATAATAAACATAATATGTATGCCGTGTAGTAACAGGCCTTTTATAAAGAATTAAATTAAATTAATACAATTCATTTTTAATTTATATTAATGAGTATTAGAATTTATTATTATTCTATACAAAGTTATTATTTATATATGTCTGTACCTGCATAATATAGGGGACATATGGGTCGAACCCAGTTCACGATACCTGATCAGTTGATTAACACGGGCGATGATCCCAAGAGCCTAACCCTATTATTTACAATTATGGGAAATCTCCAGTGTTTGGGTATACAATGTTATGTTGGGATCGTTGTTTGTCCCATGTTTGTTTAAACAAGCTGTGGCGATGACTAACATTTGTCCGGAAGACGATCAGACGTGTCGGGTGAGTCACAGTCTTCCTAGGCAATTGATCTTTCGTTCTATGAGTTAACGTACGTCAGTTAACTTTCCGTCGTGGATAAGTCGTATTCTATGATCTAAGATATCATTGGTTGCAGTACACCCACCGACCGGGCAGTTGTCAACTTGTATTGATGTTATAGATGTGACGTGGTTAAGTAAGCAACCGTCACTAAAGTACGTTCCGGCGCGTTGGGTAGGCAACCGCGGTGACACGGTCCCTTGGTGTGTGCAGTGTGCATCGATTCGTCGTTGGTGGTGAGACTTTGAGCCGTGGCGTGGCTGCTGTTTAGGCAACTACCGTGATAGCACTGCGTTTTAGCGACCACTCTAGTCATCGACACTATCCGCTAGTGGCATGATTTGGTGAATCGCTGTCTGGTAGTCACAGTCCATGTTAATCGTATAAATAAACATTATGATTTGTAAATATAATTCGTAGGCTCGTGGCCATTAATTTATTTATATACGGTTACCTAACTAACGTTTTGTCTAGGCATATTCTTAATTGTTATAAATAAATTATTTTTTTAATTAGTTATTTATTATTAATAAGATAAATTATTATCTTTAAATCAAAATATGAAAATATTAATAAATAATCGCATAATGTTTATTTATTTTTCTAATACAATAGTTACATTTTACCAACTTAAAATTATTATAAACATTTATATGCTTTTCTGGATAATATAAACATTGGAAATTGGAAAATAAATATACAAGTTAAATTTAAGTTGTTAGTGAAACACCAAACTGCTAGTAAATTTAGTAAATAAGTTAAATTAAGTTAAATGTTAACTTATTCTCTTGTTAATGCTCAGCTTTTAATATATGTTATATATTTTCTACATAAACACTTTCTAGTAGATAGATACACTAAAAGTTAGTTAAAAACTGTTTTTTTATGTGTATTAAGTAGTATATGTTAAAATATAAAATATTAAGTAGACAATAATAATAATATTTAGTTATTTTTAGTAATTTAATATTAAAAACATCTAACTCCTATACGAACATATTGATTAACACATACTTCACAAAAATTTCAATTTTTTTTATTACGAACGAACGTTGTTTTATATTGCACCATCGTTTCAATAAACCAAAGTACATAAAATATAAAAAATTCTGTTTCCAAGCACCGAGGTTTTATTTTGCTTTTATTTATAAAAAAAATATACACTTAAAACATACAGACGAAAACGGAATTCCCACCAGAATAGTTGAATAGGTGTATAAGAATATATAGCATCATCAGTTGTCACACATCTTCCCTGGGCGAGTCAGAGTCTTTTTATTGTTAGAACATATAACTTCCTGTTTGTGCATATTTCAATTAACTGATTTATTTAAACATTGCCTATATTTATATAATATTATAATGGTTAACCATTTTGTATTACTCTCAAAACATACTCGTTAATTTTTATTTCACTTTTAAGCCTATTCTATCTACACTTATAATTAAGTCGTAATATCTAATCATTCATTAACATAATATAATCTAGATATTGTAATTATTATTTATTACATTTAGTTTATGATTAATTAGTTTAATTAAAGTTACATTAGTAGAATTATAATTATAGTACATGTACTAAATTTTTGTTGGTTTACATTAAATTAAATATCATTAGTACCTATTAGAATTTATAGTTTTGTAAACAAGATAATATTATTTAATTATTATTATTAATATAGTAGGAATTTACTATAAACTTAACCACGCCATAGAACTAAGTTAAGTAGGTAACTATTGTCCGAATATCAACGTGTCTCGAATATCAATCGGTACCTAAATACGTATGGTAAATAAACACAATTTGACTGGTTACACAGTTCTATCAAGAGTATTAATATTCATAGCACATTATTAAGAGGCGAATGGACAAAGGCGAATTACTCGAATATCAACCTGTCCCTAACGGGTTAACTGATAGTGTCAAAAAGAATTAATATTGAAATATTTAAACTGAAATATTTTAAGTCATATTTTCTCCAGGTATTATCAACTGTTCTTTACAATAAGTATTAGATTTATTGATTGACGAAGAAATGCATAGAAAGAAGTAATCGTATAAACTCTGTTCAATTTACCTGATCCGAACTGCGACTCTCGAGGGTGTGACATATCATATTATTAACTTTTTACTTTATAGTAGACGTAACATAATAATATTATGCATTACGCTGATACAGATCTAATTAAGTTATTCCACGTGCATTTATTTCAGAAATCTCGATATAATAATATCATATCATAGATGTACTCATGCCAAGAATAATATATATAAAAAATAGCTTAAATGATCTCAATAACCTGTAACTTAATCTATAACTTAATGTATCCTTCATTCCTTTATAATATATTTCAACAGTTATATCATATAATGTTATCTCGTAAAATGTCTCGTATTATACGTACTGTATTATACATATTATGTTACGTGTTACACTCTAGCTACCAAGGCCCCGAGGTATATTTCAAAAGGATTACAACCACTGCAACATGCATACACACTGTCCTTTCTTTCATTTATAACGGACTATTAACCCCCAAATGAATCCTGTTTTACATTGCCTTCACATTTTCTGTGATTCTTACCACATGCACGACAGCTTCTATTTTTTCCCTGGACCCTGTGAAGCTACACCATTTACTTCATATCGTAGGTTATTCTATTCATTTTGTTATAATATTTTTAACTGAATAAATAATTTCAGTTAAAACCTATTAAAAAACAAAAAGAGGAAATATACAACATTATACGTACTAACCCGATTTAAGCCAATGTGTATACCAAATTTGTTGAGTAAATCAATCTCTGACAACAATAATTTTTCTGATGTTATAATTTATTATTGCTTTACAATTTCAAACAATAATAAAGATATTATATTGGTTTTCACAAGAATCTAAACGAATGGCCAACACCCAACACCAACAATAAAGTTAGAATTTAAATGTAGTGTTTGAAGTATGAGAAATATTTCATGAAATATTTCAAATGAAATATTTCATTTTGAAATATTTCACTAAGTTGTGAAATATTTCACAAAAACGTGAAACATTGAAATTTTTTTTAACACAAATAAAAACACAATTTATTTATTTTTTTAACACAATGTTTAGTGTTCTAAATTCTAATGTCAGAATTCAATAAGTATACAATATACATGTATAATATTGTATACCTACTTGTATCATTTAAACATTAAAATATTTAAAAATTTTGAATACCAATTTAAATGTATAATACCAAAGGTTAGGTATACATACAGGTACCATATAGTGATGAAGGTTATTTATGACAATTATATGTAAATATAAAACTTATTTAAAAATAAAACAAAATATATGAAAATACTGAAATATTTCACATATTTTGAAATATTTCATATTTTTAAATTCATGAAATTTTCAAACACTATTTAATGTACTTGACTTCGATATTTTCAAATTAATATATATTTTTTTTTATTGATGATCATAATATTAAAATCTTCGTATACTTAATTTTAGAATTTAAATAAACAATACAATTTTTTTTAGATGTAATAAAATAATTGTACTAATATTAATCTCGATAAAATAATATAAGCTCTATATGATTTCAAAATTTATCAAAATTTATCATAATTTTATTGTTTGTCATTACTTTAAGTAGTGATAGGTCCATACCTGCATACAATGTTAAAAAATCTTAGACACTACCGAAGACAGGTATCGTTTTATAAGTCTGTATAGAGATATTATTCATGCCTGGATATATCGAAGATAAAGAGCATTAAATGTGTACTGTGTATTTAGTTTAAAGTATTACTCATAAATTTAATAACAAATTAAAATAACTCAATCAAACAAAAATAACTATAAACATAAAGTTATTTTAAAATAATGATGGTTGGAAAAAAGCGTAGAGACAGAAGCGGTATATCAGTGTCGTATAGATAATTCTTAGGTTATAGGGTTGACGGATGATAGAACAGTTTGAGACATCATTTAAATTACCAAAGATAATATAATTCTATAGTACTGAGCATTTATTTATATTAGATAATTTTTTTTTAAATAATATGACAATATCAAAGAAAATATTATTGTTTATTATATGAATAATGAAACTGCATGCTGTACAGTATACACTACATCAAATCCCATCAAAAGTACGTTTTCTATAGACCCATTTCGAGAGTCACAATCGTTAAATTTTGGAAAGCACTTTTTTATTTTATAACGTGAAAACTAACATATAAAAATGCAGAAGTCTTAGAAAAAATAACTATTTAATTTCTATGTACTATATATAGTACTAATACCACCGTAAATAAAATATATCGATAAAAAACATTTGTTACTCTATATTGTATATTTTCTAAAGTTAATTCTATTTCTATGTCTTAAAATATTTATAATTTTAATTAAATGTTCTATGAATCATCTATCATGCAAATTAAATCTTAACATTTAAATAACGCATGTTTTTTTTTTCAATGAATATAGTTGACAAACAAAACAGCCGATTATACAACCGGTCCAAATTTCGCATGTCTCAAAATTCACATAATTTTAATTATATTTTAAAATAGTTTACTTAAAAATTAATATAATATACCACAAAAACACACTTAATTAAAATAGAAGGAAAACTAAATAGTTCCAGTAAAGTTCCATTTATTTAAATTTTTATTTTATTTTATAGAAGGGCATATATAATTTTATAATAACTTAGATAATAATGATCAACTGACTACAATAATGACATTTTCTCCGAAATATTTGTTAGATTGTTTTGAGTAAATTATAGATTTTACATACCTATTTTAAATTTACTATATTAATTTATTGTAGAATGAATAACTATTAGGTGCAGTGTGGTTACAGTGAGATTGTGAAATCTGTTTTTAATATATTTACTATTAACTCTATACCATTATGATTTTAAGTTTTATTGTAACAAAAGTTTTCAGAATTAAAAAAAAAATATGAAAAATTTTAATTATTATTTAGTCCAAATAATAAAAAAGTTTCCCTACTAAATAATTATTGATTAGGTATTGAATTTTTAATTTTGAAAACTTTTGTGATTGTGTTTTTAGAATATACCAAATCATTATTTTTCAATTTCAATATCATTTTTGGTAGAAAACTAATTTATTTAGTACATTTAGAAAGATAAAATTAACGCATTCCAATATTTTGAAAAAAAATTTGGTCAAATAAAAATAAATTAAGGAAAAAGGGATTTTTTATGCAATAGTTGCCATACTACAATTTGAAAAAATCAATTTTATGTTACTATGTTACAAAAATGAATAACACTAGGTATTTGAAATTTCCCCCAAACGTTTATATTAGTGTTTTCCATAGAATATGGTAGAATATAATCAAACCATTTGATTACTTTTTGTGCTAGGTATCTATATTCAATTAATTTTTTTGTTTTTGTAAATGTTGATAAAAAATTGTTTGCTCTGGCACAAAGTTTTAAAATATATAGATACAAAATGTATAAATAATGTTAAATTTGTATAGCTAAACCTTGAACATTTAATAAAAGGTTCCTCATAAGTTGTTAATACTGGATCCAAATAATTCAAAAAATATATACATACTTTTTTATAGACATATTCAGTTAAAATTTGGACAAAACTAAATGGGTATTTAAAAAAAGAATACAGATTTTAATTATATTATTGTTAATTCAAAAATATTATTCGTGGGGGTTTGAAACTTTTACATAATATACTACTATGTTTTATGAATAAAATGCTATTTTTAAGACATTTAGATTAATTTCAAGCTTATTTATACCTTGTAAGGCATAACGCATTCCGTATTAATAAGTAATTGTAAAATAAATAAGTATAATACCAATAAAATATATCATAAAATGAACTGCCGTTTCTGCTTAAAACCGTTTTTCATATACAATTGTTTATCAATAAATTTAAATTTAATGTATACATTATAGTGACTTACTGAATGGCTAAGAACACTCGGCACCTTTTGTACCTACAGCAGAGCGGTTACTGCGTAACTTTCTTTATTTTAGATTCTGAGTGGAACGATGAATGTATTGATTTTACAATGATGTGTGTTTTTTTATTTTTGTGTCTGTGGACACGATAAGTAGTCGAAATAATGCTTCGATTATCAACTTAAGTATCTTGTTCGATTGGAAAGTGAATATCGTTGGTGCATTGGGAAGGTAAAAATTTAAAATTCCCAGTAATTTTCAAAAGCGCCAAGAAAAACAAAAAAAAAATGAGGAAAAACGGGAATTTTTACGCAAAATCGATTTTTCAAAAAATTGAATTTGGTTTTTGGTATAACATTAAAATTTAAAACAAATGACCGTAGATGCATAAAATTTTCACTGATTGTTTATATTTACATTTTCTATACATGATAACATTTTCAAAATATTTTGATTTATTTTGAACTGTTTAGGGACATTTTCATTTTCCATTTTTTTTTTAGTTTTTTTTCTAAAAATATCAATAAAATTTTATTTGATGGTTAAAAAAGCTTGAAAATTTAATAGAATTCTCCTAATATATTTTTTCAAAGGCAGTTGAAAAATATTAAAAATCCTTTGCTACAGTTTTTTTTTATAAGCATTTAAAGTTCAAAAATTGACAAAATATGGAAAAATAACGAAAATTAGTCAATTATTTTGAGTTAAGTATTCATAAAACTTTTTCTTTTTAAACCTAAGATTTTAAAATGTAATACAAGATTCCTTATAAGATTATCTACCTTTATTAATAAAAAAATCTCTTCCGGAAAGTCAAATTAAATTTTTATGACCGTTTGAAATTCAAATGTTTACAACATTGGATATTCACTCGATTCCTCATGTAGCGATTTCCTTATTTTGTTGTAATTCAAAAACGAATAACTGTAGACACTTGAAAATTTCACAGAATGTTTATATTAGAATTTCCTATACACCATACACTTTTGAAAATAATTTGACTCTTTTAACTTTTTGAGCTGTTTACGGACATTTTTAGTTTTCAATTTTTTTAGTTTTTTTTTCTATAAATATCAATAAGGTTTTATCTGTTGGGCCAAAAAGTGTAAAAATTTAACAGAAGGCTCCTGATATATTGTTACAATAGCAATTGAAAAATATTAAAAATATATAGGCACAATTTTTTTTATAGGGATTTAAAGATCGAATTTTGATGAAATTTATTAAATTTAAAATTGAATAATTAGTTTGTAGTTAAAAATGTATAAAATGTTCAACTTTTATATCTAAGGATTGAAAATTTAGTACAAGATTCCATGTAAGTAGTTAATTCTGTTACCAAAAAATCTAAAAAATACACAAGCACAGTTTATTTTTATAGTCATTTTAAGTTCAAATTTGGACGAAATTACGGATATACGTCATTTCGTCGCGGTAATTTTGTCGCACGTCAATTCGTCGCGGTCAATTGGTCGCAAGACAATTGGACGCATACGACATTTCGTCGCGTGTAATATCGACGCATGCTACATTTGGTCGTGCGTCATTTTATCGCATATAGGTATATTCTAAATAATAATGATAATTTTACATATCAGTCATTTTAGCTTATTGTTATATCTATATATATAAAAATGGAGACAAAAAATTCGAAATTGCATCAGTTGAGAACGGCTGGGCCGATTTTGCTCAAATCTTTTTTAAATGATAGAGAATGTCGGGGAGCGAGTTTTTACGAAAGAAAATTTTTAAAATGTCAACCGAATAATTAGAAAAACTGCAAAAACTATTTATTGATGTCTGGGATTTGAACTCGATACCGTTGTCTTTATTTACTCTATGGTGTATTATATTATATTGGTTGCTATTGGTTAATCGGGCATGTTTGTTGATTTGTATTATTATTTTTTGTCAATATATCTTATATATGAATGAATGATTGTGTGTAGATTAGACCTATGGGAAGAAGATACCCTAATTTAAATAGGGTTAAATTTGGTTTTTTTTATTCATCGGATTTTAGTACGGTTAGGTTAGGTTAGGATTTATAGGTAGGTGGAATTAAGTAAAAACGTTAAACTTGGTATAACTTTGGTACTTTTTGAGTTAAATCATACACTTACGTACAAACAGCACGGGGTCCACGATCTACCACGGGTAGATTGCCTACCTGATAATATACTGCTGCGAAACAGAATTTTTATTCCGGGCAACAGAAAAGTTAAGATAAATCTATAACATCATACACCGAATATTAAATAACGCATTGAACAATGTTTGAGTCATATAGAGTTGGTACATTTAACGGGAAACGAAGTGCAGGGGATCAGCTAGTATATTGGTATTTTTTCACCTCATGAATTAAAAGATCATGCCCTCGTTGACTTTTTATAAATTGTAAAGGCAAATTTTTATATTTGTCAAATATATAGTACCTAATTGTTATATTGCGTGGACCAAGCAAGAGCATAGTATACGTAGACGTGTATAGGTGGTACTGTAGAACACTATAATCGGCAGAGAGTAGAGACTCGTGATGAATGACTGAGTAGGTACACTGTACTAATTCGAATATTCGATAAAGACTCACGTAAAAACCCAATAATGATTACATACTGAAAATACAATAAAATAATAAAGAAAGGTAGGTACCTACACCACTCCACTAAATTATAAAGATACTATAGAATTATTAAATATATTATATTATTAAATGTTCTACCCAAAAAGAACAAGGTAATCTATTTTATCTAATACTAGCTAAATACCTATATAAATATATGCGATTAAATGACGCGCGACCAAAATATAGCATGCGTCGATCTTTACACGCGCCGAAATGTTCGTATGCGTCCAATTGTCGTGCGACCAAATGACCGCGACGAATTGACGCGCGACGAAATTACCACGACGAAATGACGGGATACCCGAAATTACATATCAAAATGAATATTAACGATTTTAGTTTTTTGTTGTAATTTAAAAATATTATTCGGGGATGTATAAAACTGAATAATCAAAAAATCAAAATATTATGGCCTATCTATACAATCTACCATAGTATAATGAATAAGAAGTATGCCCTATGATAATACTGTGCATATTTTTTTTTATTACCATTGATATGTATATAATACATCTTAAACCTAGACTGACATACCGTCTCCGCTCAGAATCGTTTTTCTCATACAATGATATTATATCATTGAATTCAAATTTAATTCCATCCATTATACAGTGACCCACTGTACAGCAGAGCACCTTTTATATATTCTAAATGTAATTTTGTATTTAATAAAAATAAATAAATATAAAAATTATGGTTATTTAATTTAAATCTCAAATATATTTTATATCTACAATTTTTTATTAAAGCAGCTATAACTGTGTTCAGTAGATATATTTATTTCTTCTATAAATCTACGAAATGTACAAATTCACAAAAAAATACACATTATCATTGTAAAATTAATACATTCATAATTTATCCACTCTGAAGAATCTAAAATATATAATTATAAACATATATTATGTTGGTCAAGATTTTTATTATATTATCGTTTTGTTAGAATATACCATATAAGTAGTATAAATTAAACTTTTATTTTAATTTTTACTTTTTTTGGTAGTAACTTATCATATGTAAAATAAAACACATCTTTAAAAAACAAATTATCCTTTGTTAAACTTCCTCACACGTCCAAACAAATCCTAAACCTATAAATAATATGTAATTAAAAATGTTTTGGTACTTATTAAATTACTAACCGTGAATACCGTAACCGGAAAAACTTTGTAGTAAGTTTTCAACATTGTATGCATTAAATGAGGTTTCAGAAATGCAGGGCTTTAATTTTAAATTAAATACAGTAAATAGGTAGGTTAAATCAACATATGTAAATAAAATGCTTGTAATATTATGCAAGAATGTTTTACCGTGAAAAAAATGTGAAGTATTTCGTCACTAACTAAATAATAAATATACAAAACATAATAAATTGTATTACACTATATTATAGTCGTGAAAATATGTTTATTTAAACCTAGTCGGATGACGCCCTCTTAACTTTGAACCAGTGAAATTGTGTGGATTTTTATATGGTGATATATTAAATCAGTTTGTATTAAGAGAACGCTACACGTGTGATGTCACCAATGTAAAACATTGCAGACATCAGAAATGAAAAAAAAGTTATTCAAGTTGGAAAAACTAAAAAATAATGAATTTTCAAACATGAATAACTCTTTTGTTTAGGTCTGATATCGAAAAAATAAAAATTTCGTTGCACAGTAAATTCTCTTTTCTTGATACAGTGAAAATTTGGTTGATTATATAGCTTGGTCTACAACCTCGGTGGTTCTTACCCTCAAAAAACAGTTTTCGCAATGTTTTACTTTTGTTGGACGGAGAGCACACATGCAGGTGTAGCGTCCTCTTAATCTGGTTAATATAATATGCTCCTTAAAACTATAGGAAATGTAGAGTTCTAGGGGTCATGATCGGAATTTATGTATAGTCTCTGTTTATTTAAGAAAGATTGGGAATTACGCTCTGCGTAACCATTTGACCGGTCGTGCACTGTTGGAATTGTCAGTGGTGACTGAAAACTACTCATACCACAACCGTCTTTAACAAATAAAGACTATTATCGAAACACTGCGTTATTTGTATTTTCACTTTCACGAAGAGTTTCTCATAGCCCCTCAACGTCATGTTTTGTACGTCAACATTGGTTCAATCGTATTAGATTCAATGGCCTTTTTTCGGTTGTTTGGCTCTGCTGGTTCGCAGACGTATAGACTTCACTTTATTAGTGACCGTGAGCTTCATCGACAGCGGCAATATGATTAAAAAAAAATAGTAATATAATTAGGGTTATGTTTATATGAATATACTTTCTGTTTATTTTTCTTATATACTCTACTTGACATAACTGTTAAGATGTAACTATAGGAGCTACCAGTCTTTGACTAGGTACCATTTTAAAGTAGTGCATTTCGTGGTGTCGAAATACTTATAGTGTAAGAAGATACATATAAATGTGAACTTTACTTTGGCTAATAATGTAAGATGATACTTAAATCCAAAATAAAATAAATATATTTACATAAGCAATATAATAGAATATATGGAATTGTAGAATATAAAAATGACCTATATAAGTACTTACTTACTGTATTATACTGGCAAATTATTTTTGAACATTAATACTTAAAACTATTTATCCGGGAATTTGTTTGGATGATAGTTGAGTGATTATAGGATTTGAGTGAGTACTATATGTTGTGTGTGTTTTTTCGTAGGTGATCACAGCAACATTATTTAAGGTTAGAATGCAGATGTCTTTATGAAGTGGTTAATTTATAATATACCAGAGAGAACCTGATATTAATCGTAGACATATAGACTGGAATGCTGTAAATAATTATACTATATTTCTATATATTCAAATATTGCGTTATCATGTCTGAAGTATATTGGTCATGTGCATTGTGAATTAGTCATAACTATAAGACATAATTAAATAGTATATATAATAGTTTTTAGTAAGATTATAAGATAAGAATAAAGGAGTCATATAAAGCCATATTATTGTTAGTACAGCTTTTTTAAGTTTGTAATGCTAACAACATAACTTTATTTAAATTAATTATTTCTAAAATTTTATTAGAAAAACACTATTTCTGGCACTCAAATTTTATTTTTTCGTAAATTGAAAAAAAAATCACGTGGGAGCTACCATTTAGTTATCTAAGGAGTTGAAATATAAGCATTAAACCACCTGTCTCGAGGGTTGTACTGATATAACTTTTATAGAAATCGGTCCACTAGTTTTTGAATTTATTAACTACGAATCAACTTCCACTTTTAGCTATATAACCTCACTTTACCCTTGAAAAAATTAAAAATTAAAATTAAATCGTTGAATTGGTGCTATATCTTGGTTTTGGTGTACCTTAGTACAAGGACAAATTTGAGTCAGTTTACCTCACTTTGTGAACTAATTTTTCCGATATGGATTACTCACCTGTAGAAGACTGTATACAGCACTATGGTATTAGTCAAACGTGATTCAATCTACTATCACCTTTCTGATATCTGAATTTGGAATTTTCTCAAAATCAGCTAAGTAGTTTTTGAGTACCTACCTACCCGTATATTAGCTAAAAATACAAACTTAACTCACATATATTAACGAATGTTGTTTTAAAACTAAATTTCTTTATTTGAAACCAGAAATGCGACGATTTTATGCATGCTTTCGCCTTATTTGTCCGAGAAACTAATGGCAACCATAAAAAACGCCAAAGCTCCAATTACAATTATATAATCTGTAAACTGTAACTATAATAGCAACAATTTATAAGCAAAAAAAAAATTATCAATTTCCATAGTAAATCTCAAAATTCTTGTTTGAAAACTTCTTGGCTTCAAACTACCGGGTCCAAAAATTGTGAATTTAAATCATCCAGGGGGTAGAGACGCACTCAAACACACAACAATAATGTCATTAAAATAGATACAGCCGTTTAGGAAAAGTTAAGCATTATACAGATGTACATGAGAATAATTATATGTATATACATAAAGTGATTTGAAGATTGTTATTAACTAACAATTTGTAACAATTTCGATATTTTTAATTATTAACTTACGGCCTAGAATTTCCCTCTTGTGATTCCCAATCACATTTTGCTGACCTAGTTGAATCATCCACTGCTCGACTACTCCATTCAACTTCTTCCTTTCAACTGCTTCATTTAACTGCTAGTTGCTACTATTGACTGCTAAGTTCATTTTCCCCACTCAACTGATCTGGTTCTACTGATTCAAGTGTGGTCAATAAGTCTGATGCTCTGGTTTGGTTATTTTATGTTCAGACTTCAGACAACTTTTTATCGTGTTTCTCTGCCATATTATATCGAGTTAAACCCGGTTTTGTGTTGCTGGAGAAGTAAGAATTTGCAATGAATTATATTATGTTCAGGATATTTTGTGTTGTTCAAATTTGGTAATCACCAGGTAATCAGTTAATTTCATAAAATTATAAGATATTAACGTAAATTATTGTTTTCAAACAATTATTTATTGTTTGGGTACATATTAAAGTATTATAAAATGTTATGGTAAAAATAAACAAAAGTCAAATAACCGTGCAGTTAAATTATAGTTATGATAAAATTGAGCAATTCAAAGAAACTACTTATTTATATACTATTATTGACGGTTATCGCTGTTTATTATTGCACATACCTGTTTTATATGAAAATCGTTATTATTATGAATTTCGTAGCACCATTGGTTTCCAAAATATTTCTGGCTGAAACTACCAATATTATTTTAGTATAAACAGGTATCGCCCAAATATCAGACCAACAATTAATATATCATTGATTATTACAACCGAATAGAATCTTTCAGTCTCCATTATCTTTATAGTTGATAATGAATTAAAAGTAGTTGACCACAATCATCCATGCATTACCAATAATAATGAACTAAAATAGGAAATTAAACATTCCAATTTAAACATTAAATTTTCCCTTTTATCTATTAGTTACTATGATAAGTATTTATTAATAAAATAAACATTATTAAAATTAGGTGTATGTGACTACAATAAACATAATAATAAATATTTTATCCATTGAATTCAAATCCATTAATCAAATAGGTTACCAAATCTATATATAAAAAAAGTAGTGATTAATGACACACAAAATGACAATGAATTGATCTGAAGTCACTCTTCAGAGTGCAAACGTAGTAATATATTACGAATGCTAACTTTGTGTTTATAATATGTTGCGAATGTGATATTATTATAAGGATAATATTTTGAAACATTTAATTTTTTTATGTAGGTATTTATTTAATTTAAATTAAAAAAACCTATGCGAAAAGTCTGTAATTTGATCATATATCATTTATTACATCATAATATAAGCCAATTCTACAAAGTGCTAAACTATTATTATTTATTGCAGCTCAATTTAATATTTAATATTTAAAATGATTTAATTAATTTAAATTCATGTATCTTATACTTATTTTCGGGGAACTCAAGATGTTGGCTGTGCTCACATGCAATGGTATATTAGTTTAATCATAAGGGTTACTTGTATAATATTTTGTATCAATTTGTCAATTAAATTAAATGTTTGACCAGAACCTAATTTATTCAGTTTACATTATTTTTATTTAATCTACCGTCAACTCTTTCAAAAGACAGTAGACAGTAAATTCAAACAATATTCTCTCATGGGCAGCTATTTATAATATAATTTATGATATAACTGCTAAAACTACACAACTATTATACTAACAACAACTATATAACATACCACCACTCAAGACTCATTTTAGAAGCAAATTAATTATTTGTAAACAAATCTTCAAGGTTACTTGTACTTAGATTAATGCAAAATGTAACATACAACCGTTCAGCAAAATACTCCAATTTCACTTTATAATATACCTAATATTAATTAATAATAAATATAATAAAAAAAATTAAAAAAAGGTGGGTAAGTGGATGTCGCTCTGCTGTACTGTAGGTTACAAGTGGGTCACTGTATAATGGATTTTATTAAATTTGAATTCAATGATACAATAGCATTGTATAAGAAAAACGATTCTGAGCGAAGACGGTATGTCAGTCTAGGTTTAAGACAAATTATATACATATCTATGGTATTAAAAAAAAAATTGACCTATAATAAATTCCAAATTAATCATATCACATTATCACAATATCCATTAGGTAATTATAACACGTTATACATCAACATCAATAACAAACCCTGATACTATCATTGATATATAATAGTACACTTTAGAAGTTTCAAGTAGGTACCCACGAATAATATTATATAATCACAACAAAATAACTAGGTTTTTTAATATGTAATTTCGTCCAAATTTGAACATAAAATGACTATAAAAATAAACTGTGATTGTATATTTTTTAGATTTTTTGGTAAGAGAATTAACTACTTACGTGGAATCTTGTTTTAAATTTTCAATCTTTAGCTATAAATACTGAACATTTTATAATTTATTAATTACGATGATTAATAATTTTCGAGATTTTAAAAAATTCTGTCAAAATTCGATGTTTAAATGCTTATAAAAAAAAACTGTGCCTATGTATTTTTAATATTTTTCAACTCATATTGTAACAATATATCAGGAGCCTTGTATTAAATTTTTACACTTTTTGGCCTAACAGATAAAACTTTATTGATATTCATAGAAAAAAAAAATAAAAAAATTGAAAAATGAAAAAATCCGTAAATAGCTCAAAAAGAGTCAAAATATTTTCAAAATTGTATGGTGTATAGGAAATGCTAATATAAACATTCAGTGAAATTTTCATGTATCTATAGTTATTCGTTTATGAATAACAACAAAATAAGAAAATCGCTACATGAGAAATCGAGTGAACATCCAATGTTGTAAAAATTTGAATTTCAAACGCTCATAAAAATTTAATTTGATTGTCCGGTAGAGATTTTTTTATTGATAAAGGTAGATAATCTTATAAGGAATCTTGTATAACATTTTAAAATCTTAGATTTAAAAAGAAAAATTTTTGCGAATTCTTAACTCAAAATAATTTGCTAATTTTCTTGATTTTTCCATATTTTGTCAATTTTTGAACTTTAAATGCTTATAAAAAAAAACTGTGAGTAACGATTTTTAATATTTTTCATCTGCCTTTGTAACAATATACTAGGAGTCTTCTATTTTCAAGTTTTTTTAACCAACAAATAAAATTGTATTGATATTTCTAGAAAAAAAACTAAAAAAAAATGAAAATGTCCCTAAACAGTTCAAAATAAATCAAAATATTTTGAAAATGTTATCGTGTATAGAAAATGCAAATATAAACAACCAGTGAAAATTTCATGTATTTACGGTCATTTGTTTTAAAGTTACACCAAAAACCAAATTCGATTTTGTCAAAAACCGATTTTGCGTAAAAATTCCCGTTTTTTCCCGGCGCTTGTGAAAACTATTGGGAATTTTAAATTTTGACCTCCCCAATGCACCAACGATATTCACTTTCCAATCGAACAAGATACTGAAGTCGAAAATCGAAGCATTATTTCGACTACTTATCGTGTACACAGACACAAAAATAAAAAATTAAAAAATTAAAAAATTAAAAAAAAACACACATCATTGTAAAATCAATACATTCATCGTTTCACTCAGAATCTAAAAATGATTTTAGGACATTATTCAAATGTATTAGATTAAAAGTTAGTCTTAACAATAAAAAAAAAATGAAATGGTTTGGTTTTAAACCATATAATATTATATATTATATTATATTATATTATGCATGATTAATTTTAAAAAAGCAGTCATTCGGTTAGAAAGTCATAAAGTTAAAATTACGTAAGAAAATATTCATAGGTAACAAATTATGGTTCAAAAAAATGTTACAATTTATAAAGTTATCTACAAATTTTACTGCATAATATTTATAAATAGGTACAAGTAGTGTTAATAATTTGAAATCTTCCTATTGTAATGATAGACACTCTTTATAGGTAATTAATGGCTGACAGATGAGTGACTATCATTATTATCTTTATTATGTCATTATCTATATAGGTATACATTATTATCTCAGCTCAAACGACACCCATCTGTCTGATCTCAACACCACCAGTCTCCCCGTGAGGCTGCCTTTGTCTCCGGCTTTAGTTAGACATAGTGGTTAGACTATATTATACTATATACATATTTAAATGTGTCATATTTTTTAGTAATATAAATATATTATTTCAATATTTTTAATATACTAGTTGTATTTTTGTATAATATTAAATTTTAAATAAATCAACATCAAACCTATTTATTCTACCCGTTTATTTTGCACACAATGGAAAATTATGTTCGTTTTAAACAATATTATTAATATATGTGTGCCAAACTTTAGGTACCAATCTACTGATAATATCATTGGAAATATAGTGATTTTATCTTACGGTATGAAGTTGAAATGGACGCATTCAACTGATAAGTATGTCTTGCGTCGACGCGCCGTACGGAGATATCCGGTTTTTGAAGCGTCGTATTCCGTGTTGTATACGAAATCGTATTTAAATAATAATTTTATGTAGTATTTAAAAAGAGCATGACTTCAAAGAACGATATCGCAACTCTAACATGTCAATGAATCGAGTGTTTGAAGGCCTTGAGTTTCGCAAAATAAACTTCAATGCAAGACTCGTTTCACCGTGATAACGGCGCCACACTACACAACGGTTTGATCGAGAATCATTGATAGAAAATAAACGCAAATAAACCGGTCAAACTTATCAACGGAAAATATCAAAGTACCTAACGTAGAAAAATATGGAAAGTGGTCGTGATATTGTAATATTATATTAATTGGTAAAATTTACCAATACAGTAAATATAGGTATATGTAGAAACAGAATTTTAGCTCATCCTTATAATTTATAACGAATAAGAATCACTAAATAAACAAGTAGAGCAATAAATATTTTTTTTCGGAAATAACAACATTCAATATAGGCATACATATTGCGTAGACCATATTATACAATATAATACAGGTCTGTAACCTTTACCAAACTCTTAAATGGGCTGTAGATGCATAAAACCACGTACGTTACTTTTTTATAGTTTATTTTCATTACGCAGTAATTCTTATATTTTGCCATAAAATTATGTAAGCATTATTTATAGTTTATCCATCCACATTCTTACAGAACACAGTCATTACATTTCATATTTTTCATCTTTCTTCCACATCAGTAACAATATTTAAAACAAGCAGCCATACAATAACATAAAAGTAATAAAATATTATTGTCTTAATATTTTTAAAAGATAACCGCCAAACTCTTACCCTTATTATTAGTTATGCATATTATGGCTCCGAATCAATAATTACAACTTTGTTTTAATATATTTAAAAGACTACCTATACATCCTAATCATAAACAAAATCCAATATATGATATAGGTGCCTTATTTTATCACAATAAAATAATATCTAAGTTTTAACCTACCAACATAAGCATAACCATTCACATTTAACGTCACTTAAATATTTTTTCAGTCCATCAAACTCACTTATATTAAATCTTAACTTAAATATTGTATTCCATTAAAACGTAGAAAGAAAAAAAAAATTGTATACATACATTATAGTATAGAATATGTATATATTATGTATACCTACTGATAGAATAAAAAAGGAAATAAGTGAATCACTCACACAGTATAATATATACCATTATGTCATTATCAAACACAACTGCTAACATTGAAATCAAGATTTGCATTTGAAAAAAAATTCCTTTTTATGTTGTTTACAATTAAAACGTTACACTATTTTTGTATTTATCGTTATTTAGAACTAAAACGTTATACAAGTTTTTAAGTCGTTATTTAAAATTGTGTTAAAACCTATTAAATTTGAAAATAATAACTAATGCGGGTAGGTAATGGCCCGAATACGGAATATAATATAATCAATTCTTAGATCGTTCGCAAGAAATAAATGTTTCTACTAAACCAATAGAACTTTTAAATAAATAGATTTTAAAATATTTCGTTTTTCGTTATTTTTCGTTTAATGATATTCTATACATTACTTTTTGAGTTATGTTTTGCTTAATGATATATAATATATATTTTTTTAATTGTTTTAATTAATTTTATAATTAATATAACATTTTTACATTGTTTTATTTTGTTGGTATTTAATTATTTTAGATTCTGAGTGGAACGATGCATGTATTGATTTTACAATGATGTGTGTTTTTTTATTTTTGTGTCTGTGGACTGGATAAGTAGTCGAAATAATGCTTCGATTATCAACTTCAGTATCTTGTTCGATTTGAAAGTGAATATCGTTGGTGCATTGGGGGGGGGGTCAAAATTTAAAATTCCCAGTAATTTTCAAAAGCGCCAAGAAAAACAAAAGAAAAATTAAGGAAAAACGGGAATTTTTACGCAAAATCGATTTTTCACAAAATTGAATTTAGTTTTTCTTGTAACTAAAACACATGACCGTAGATACATGCAATTTTCAATGGTTGTTTATATTTGCATTTTCTATACACGATAACATTTTCAAAATATTTTGATTTATTTTGAACTGTTTAGGGACATTTTCATTTTTCATTTTTTTTTAGTTTTTTTTCTAGAAATATCAATACAATTATATTTGTTGGTTAAAAAAACTTGAAAATTTAATAGAAGACTCCTAGTATATTGTTTCAAAGGCAGATGAAAAATATTAAAAATCGTTAGTCACAGTTTTTTTTTATAAGCATTTAAAGTTCAAAAATTGACAAAATATGGAAAAATCAAGAAAATTAGCAAATTATTTTGAGTTAAGAATTCGTAAAAATTTTTCTTTTTAAATCTAAGATTTGAAAATGAAACAAAAGATTCCTTATAAGATTATCTACCTTTATCAATAAAAAAATCTCTACCGGACAGTCAAATTAAATTTTTATGAGCGTTTGAAATTCAAATTTTTACAACATTGGATATTCACTTGATTACTCATGTAGCGATTTCTTTATTTTGTTGCAATTCAAAAACGAACAACTGTAGATACATGAAAATTTCACTGAATGTTTAAATTAGCATTTTCTATACACCATACAATTTTGAAAATATTTTGACTCTTTTTGAGCTGTTTATGGACATTTTCATTTTTCAATTATTTTATTTTTTTTTTCTATGAATATCAATAAAGTTTTATCTGTTGGGCCAAAAAGTGTAAAAATTTAATACAATTTAATACTTCTAAAGTGTACTATTATATATCTATGATAGTATCACGGTTTTTGTTGATGTATAACGCGTTATAAGTATCTAATGGATATTGTGATATGATTAGTTTGGAATTTATTATAGGTACCTATTATAGGTCAATTTTTTGTTTAATACCATAGATATGTATATAATATGTCTTATACATAGACTGACATACCGTCACCGCTCAGAATCGTTTTTCTTATACAATAATATTATATCATTGAATTCAAATTTAATACCATCCATTATACAGTGACCCACTTGTAACCTACTGTACAGCAGAGCGACACCCACTTGCCCACCTTTTTCTTTTTAAATCTAAGATTTGAAAATGTAATACAAGATTACTCATAAGTTTGTCTACCTTTATCAATAAAAAAATCTCTTCCGGAAAGTCAAATTAAATTTTTATGAGTGTTTGAATTTTAAATGTTTACAACATTGGATATTCACTCGATTCCTCATGTAGCGATTTCCTTATTTTGTTGTAATTCCAAAACGAATAACTGTAGATACATGACAATTTCACTGAATGTTATATTAGCATTTAATATACCTACACCATACAATTTTGAAAATATTTTTTCTCTTTTTGAGCTGTTTACGGACATTTACACCTTTTAATTTTTTAAGTTTTATCTGTTGGGCCCAAAAAAGTGTGAAAATTTAATACAAGGCTCCTGATATATTGTTACAATAGAAATTGAAAAATATTAAAAATACATAGTCACAATTTTTTTTTATAAGCATTTAAAGATCGAATTTTGACAAAATTTATCAAATCTCGAAAATTATCAATCATTGTAATTTATAAATTATAAAATGTTCAGTTTTTATAGCTAAGGATTGCAAATTTAAAACAAAGGTTCTCATAAATAGTTCATACTGTAACCAAAAAATCTAAAAAATATATGAACACAGTTATTTTTTACAGACATTTTAAATTCAAATTTGGACGAAATTACATATTAAAATCAATATTAACGATCTTGGTTTTTTGTTGTAATTTAAAAATATTATTCGGGGATATATGAAACTGAAAAATCAAAATATTATGTCCTATCCTTACAATCTACCATAGTATAAGGAATAAGAAGTATGCTCAATGATAAGGCTGTGCATATTTTAAGAGGCAATGAATAATTTATTCATAAATTCCATATAATTTAATATACCATAGATATGTATTTAATATGTCTTATACCTAGACTGACATATCGTCTCCACTCAGAATCGTTTTTCTTATACAATGATATTATATCGTTGAATTCAAATTTAATACCATCCATTATACAGTGACCCACTTGTAACCTACAGTACAGCAGAGCGACATCCACTTACCCACCTTTTTGATTATTACTTTCCGTTTTAATAGCATTTACAAATTTCAATCTTTTTTGGTCCAATATAAAGTTATAATCATACCGTTATTATAACGTTTGGAAGCCCTGATTTAAATACATTAAATATTATATTTAATTACATACCGTCTCAAGTATTTAGAACGGAGACTCGTCCGAGGTTTATATTCTGCAACCGTGGTCCATATTGTATACAGTATACTCGAGTGTACCTAGGTATACTCGAGAGCAGGTAAACGATATTATTTTCCGTCATCGGTTAGTCTTAAATCTTAATTATTCTTATTGAAAAACAATGGCCTCTCATATTTTTACCTACGTTCACCTCGCTGTCTGACTTTCAATACCATTCTCAATCAAACCGTTTTCGCATGGTCAAGTCGTCGTGAGTGGTGTGAAACGCTACACAATTACGGTGGAATGAGTATTTACGTATTATTATTGATGTATAAACATAATATAGTATATTTATAATTAATATGGTATTATATTTGCGAGGAGTGTCATTTCCGGTCCAACGAGATGCATCCGTTTTCCAAGAATGCCAAAAATTACGATAAAAAGGCGGCACGTCGAGGTATATTAGACACACATCAGACAACAGTTGTTCATATTCTATAATCACCGTAATATAGCTATATATTAGGTACAATTTAAAATAATGAATAAAATATTCAAATCATAATAATATTTTCAAATACTTAGAGTTTGTATATAATATTATTATAAAATATAGTCTCCTGAGAACTTTGATTTTTTTTTTAAATGAGTAGGTATCAGTGTATCACTCTTTTTTCTTGAAAATTGTTATTTTTCAAGCATATGACTTTTTGAAAAGTTTTAAGTATATTCTAAATTGAATTCGAATTATAGTAATTTTTGAGGTAATTCTTTAGCTTTGTGTTCTAATGTCTTCAATGGTAATAAGTTTGGAATATATGGGCCAAGGTATGATGATTTTGAATGAAAATTAAAGTTACTAAAACTAATCTTTTATATTGTATTATTTCTAAATAGGTAATTTCTTATCTATCTATTTATATTGTTGTAAACCATTATAGAAATATTATCCTATATATAAATTGTATACAATTATACAATTTTATACAATTTATACATATTTTGGTTCGGTTACATTTTTAAAAAATGTATCTGCCTAACAATTCGCATTAAAAATAAAATTCCCAGTTCGCCCTTTACGTGCTAATCAATTTGTATGTAGAAAATGTCTGTTCTGTTCTGCTTTCAACAGAATGTTAATAAAATACATTGACAGTTATAATTGACACAGCAAAAAACACATATTAACTGAATGCAGGTGTGAGTACTTAGCATGCAAACAACTCATCATAACTTGTACTCAAATAATATGGCTCACTATGAAAAGATTAAAGACATGATTATATCATATTATAAAAATATGAAAGTGGATTAATTGTTTACTGGTACAAAGTAAACATCTTTGAAAACTATAGGTACTACAAACAAATTATTGCAGACACTTATTATAGCTGGGGAAATAGTGAGCGGCGCGATGTAGGTGCATACTGAGTGTCTTTGATGGGGGGGGTATCAAATATTTATTTAGGTACATTTTACACATTGGCAATTAAATATTTTATTTAAAAACAAATCAGTTAAACAATACTCATAAATAAATATTCCCCAAAAAATTGTATCATAAACATTTACATTTTTAAAAATGAAGTGTTGTTAAGATTAATATTGATTTCAAAAGAGTGATTGTTATTTTTCAGTGGTATGGAATTTTCTCCAAATATACCTATCTTTCTTTGTAAGTGTTTAGTGCCTTTTTTC
The DNA here is from genome assembly GCA_949089665.1 of Macrosiphum euphorbiae. Classification (NCBI taxonomy): domain Eukaryota; kingdom Metazoa; phylum Arthropoda; class Insecta; order Hemiptera; family Aphididae; genus Macrosiphum; species Macrosiphum euphorbiae. Next base: position 15,265,317 of record CARXXK010000002.1, on the reverse strand, counting down.
AGCCACTTTTCATAAATAATATTTTATTGATATGAAACCTTACAACTGTATAATAATTAGAATACTGGTGTAGTAGTGTGTGTTAGGTCCCGATTTCCAAGATGATATTAAAATAATAAAAATAACTAATGAAAATAACTTGTATTATATGTTTACGGGAATTTCTTTAAAACTGATACTGAACATATAGAAACCATATAAGTATATCTTGAAAAAATAACGACATTAAAAGGTAATTTAAAAATGAATAGGTAAATAGTATCGTTGAATTATAATTAATACAATATATTAAATAAACAATTAACATTATATTATTACTTATGCATTTTAAGTGAATTAGTAACTTACAGGATAAAACATTATCTCATATAGGTAATATCTCATATTATTCTTTTAAAATACAATCACACAGAATTACAGTAAGATTAATGGTAATAAATTCTTTAATCTGACATTACGATAGCTAAATAGCTCAGTATTTATAAATTGGATTATTTGTAATATTTGGACGTTAGGATAAAATAATTTTTAAAATTGTGGCTATAATTAATAAATGTTTTTATTTCTAAATATAATATTAATATTATGTTGTCATTACAATATACAAACAAAGTATTGAGTACATAAAGTAACACGTATTAAAATAAAAAGATATAAACCTAATTTGTAAATGGATAATTATTTTAAATAACTAGGTAAATAATTTTAATAAATTATTGGTTTAATTATTTTTGACATAATTATTTTGAATTAATACATACTATAATGCATAAGACCTAATTAAATGTTACCTACTAACTGTTGAAAAAGTAAATTTAATACATGAATTGTGTAACATATAATTAATAAATATCCTAATGAATACTGAAGATATATCATCCAAATAAAAACTAAAATAGTATTAAATGATCTATTCTTAAGTTTGGAAAAATCTTATAGAATTAGTATTTTTGATATATTGTTTTTTAAAATTAATTAATAATAATTTCTACCTGTCACTAGCCAAGTCATACTATTGTACAATGTACATCATAAATTCCTAACTACTATTAATACTAAAACCATTTACCTAATTTAGAATCGGCAGTATACAACATTTGTACTAACTTTTTTTGTTTATTTCTACAATAAAAACGTATGTGAAAACTTGTTTCAGTTTTAAATTGTATATTATCATATAATTAAAAAAAAAATATAATGTTAGAACAATTAAATTTACTTTAAATTGCTCATTAAGAGCCGAAATATTTTGATAATAATTATCAATTATTGTACTCTGTCTATAAAATGATAGAATAAATATTTGATGCAAATGTAAAGTGTTTACTGTTTATTTTTTTAGAATTAAACCAAAATAATAAAACCAATTTTGCTAAAAAATTATTTAATATTCC